>NW_017547106.1:990686-1117006 GCF_001854935.1 Bemisia tabaci | reverse complement strand
GGGGGGGGTGTTGATCGTCAGAATAACGCGCCGGTCATGACAATCCATCAGAAGGGGAGGGGGGGGGACGCTCCTAGTGTTCTTCTCCAAGTTTCAGAGATAGTCACAGGAGACGGGAGGAAGAGAGAGAAAGCGAGAGTTTGACTGAAGAAGCCGCAATCGAACAGAACACCTGCGATGAAGAGAACTCAAGTGATAATGCCGAAAATCAGAATCCACGGACTGAAATAGTTCCGTCCGGATTCAGAATTCTGAGAGAAAAAGGGTTCTCTGCCCGAAAACCCAGACAGGAGACACAAGCCGTGAGGGCCCGCATCCGGTCCCAAGGCGTCAGTTTTCGTCGCCGATTTCTTATCTTGCCCGTTTTACTTCACTCGTTCACTTCAGGCAAACTACAGGGAGAAGGGGGGAGGGGAAGCCCTGCGTGTTGGAGTCGGGCGGGAGAAAATCGCCCGGCAAGCACAAGATAAGCTAGAGGAAAAAAAGGCGGGAGAACTCGCCGCTCCTCTGGCGCATGGCGTAAGGACGATCCGAGATTTCAGCGTGAACTCCGGAGAGTATGGATTTTCATGTAAAATAGGGCTCACGTGGAAATCCATATACACTTTTTGGTCAGAAGACCGACGAATTGGACTTCATTTTGCAAATAGGAAATGCAATTTCTGGCTCATCTGTAAAAACACGTAAGTGCATAGGGAAACTAATGGCACATACGTTGTTCTAAGACGGAGCCAGAAATGATAGTTCCGAGTTGCAAAATGTACTTCAATTGAAAGAAAGAAAAACAATGCTCGGCCTTACAAACACCTGAAATACTTAGCGCCACTGGTGCAATAGGACGGAAAAATCGAAACAACACTGATGCTGGCTTTGTAACTTGGCAAGAGAGGTTGAAAGGTCTTCCAACTTTCAAAAATACTATTTGTTTCAATTTTCAACTAACGACATGGAAACATTTCGCAGAACTATTCACACACTGAGCAGCATTTTTCAATTACTAAAAGTGTAGGGAGACTTTTCGATTTCAATAAAATTGCTCAAATTTGGCACGAGATGTTCTTATCTTGGTAAAGTAATCCTTTACAATTGCGAAAAGGAAAGTGGGGGGGGGGGGGGGAGCAAAGGCTTGTACGATTGGGTTGAAATGATAAGTTCCAGTTTGACACTTCAAAATGCAAAAAAGAAATATGAGGAATAAAAGGAAAGCTCGAGATGACGGAAACAAAAAATTCCAATTCAACGACTCAACCTTCCACGATGGATATTTAGCTCACATTGATCATACGTGGATCCCTCAAAGTAATTTAGACACTTCAAATGCAAAAAGAAATATGAGGAATAAAAGGAAAGCTCGAGATGACTGAAACAAAATTCCAATTCAACGACTCAACCTTCCACGATGGATATTTAGCTCACACTGATCATACGTGGAGCCCTCTAGTAATTTGGACACTTCAAAATGCAAAAAGGAAATCTGAGGAATAAAAGGAAAGCTCGAGATGACGGAAATAAAAAATTCCTATTCAACGACTCAACCTTCCACGATAGATTTTTAGCTCACATTGATCAAACGTGGAGCCCTCCAGTAATTTAGACACTTCAAAATGCAAAAAAGATATATGAGGAATAAAAGGAGAGGCTGCAATAACATAAAAAATCGGGACGTTTCGAAATAATAAGAATTTCATTTCCTACTGGGGAAAAAACAAAACAAAAAGGAATCGTCGATTTCTCTCCAATCAACATATTTCCTACACTTTTCAAAGCAGACAAAACTTGCCCGAAATTATCATCTGAGGGTACAAATGTAAGATACAATGTAAATGAAAAATTCATATTATTTTCATCGAACAACCTAGGAATTCTCAGATGAGGGAAAGGTAGCGTGGTGAATCTTTATTGGTAACCTGAAATGAGAGGGTACAAAAATATTCATGGGAGGGCTTTGAGGACAAGGCTCATTCAGTGCAGTTTTGAAAAAAATTGAGATATTCATCAACTCATCTAAATCTAATTTGAGAGTAGGTAGATTCTTAGAAAATTCAGAACTAAAATCCAACTTTGAAGCATCAAAAAGTGAGTTTGAACTTCCTTTCCGCCATTAGGCCCCACGAAATTTTGAAACTATAAACACATATTTCTTGGAATAGAAAAAATTCAAAAAATTTCTGTGTGCCTTGTCCTCCAACCATCTCCATTTAAAAACTTGGAAAAATTTCCTTTCAGTGGGGTGTGAGCATGAAAGAAGAGGAATGGCTAGAGAAAGAAACAGGAAAATCACAAGGGTAGAGCACATGATAAGTAATACATATTTACACCTTTCTTGGGCAGAATTTAAATCAGAAGTAAGTAAATTATCTCAAACCTCGATCACAGACCAAACCGTGATAAAAAAAGCAGTAGTAGCCAAACTTCCCCATCGAGAGAGCCCATCACAAGATTCAGTTCTGCGTGAAGTTGAACAGCTTCGCTTTAACCAGGGAAACCGACGCGAAATGTCCACATCTCGAGACGAAATCACACCACGACTAACCGAATTTCCGCACTATTTAATTGCACGACGAAATACAAAACGATGCGATGAAAATGAAACGCATGATGAGACGAAAGGCGAATAGCGCGATACAGTTCCGAACTTCCGAACGCGTGTACCGACAAAACCTCGAGACCTCATGGTGAATGAATTCAAGATAAACAGAAGCTTTAAACACGGCACAGGTTATCGACACTCTTCATAAAGAGACACACGAGACTTAATAATTACCGACAAGTAAGATGAGAACTCAAAAACTCAAAGGAAACTCTAATAATTTCAAAGGAACGTCGGAGAGCAAAGGCGGCTGACACGCACACGACGCGAGTCGATCAACGAATGCGCCGCTTCACGAGACGAAGCGACTCGGGTGGAATCGGTGAATCCTGTCAAGGACAGACTCGCTCTCGGCCTCCAGCGTCCGTGATTGGTCCGTAACAGTGATCACTTTTGCAGAGGGTAGCTTTTCCCGCCGCTAGAGGGCTCGCGAGCTAGCCACCGGCCGGCATCCGAATTTTGACGATTTGCTCGCACCTTCGCTTCCGTTCTGTGATCACACGTTACACTGATGCCAGATTTTTCGAATAATCTTGTGTGGTCTCTCTCGAAGTAAACGACTCATGTACTTGATACGAACACAAATCCTCAATTATATTATAATATCTTTCCTGCCGTTCAAGTTTTCCTTTTAAGTTACTCCTATTAACTAATCCAAGTCAAAATGTACCTACTTCTCTACTCTCGCTCATTAAATGTCACACTGTTTTTTCACACTTACATTTCATTCAAAATAATTGAATTAGATGTGTATACAAATTGTTATCGTTGTTGGGGGTTTCGTCACAAATAAAGAACTCTCATTGTGGCTGTAAGTCGCTTCCTTGACGCAACAATTTTTTTTCCTCAGAACAACGAAGAACCGCCAATAAAATAGTTTTCCTTGTCGGAAGGAATCAAAATTTCCTCGATACATAATTAATAGGGTGCATCATGAGAATTTTTTCATTATTTTGTTAGAGATTTTTAGATAATTTAGATCGGACTGCGAAGAAAATTCTCTGAAAAACGAGAGGAGAAATATTCACAGATTTCCCCGAAATTTCGTATTTAATCAAGGGAAATTTGATAACGTCTAAAGCCTCATTCGGCTTTCCTCTATTTCGCATGGCAGCATTCTGGTAAATCCTGGTTCCAATCTTGTATCGGTATACGGTCAAATTCAGCCTCCTCATAAATTTTCAAAGAGTCCAAAGGATAATAATGTTCGACTGCAGGCCGGATTGTTGAAACTTCAACTGGCTATGTCGGCACGATAAGACAAGACATAGCCCCATCAGCGCCGTGTAATATATCGATTTTCGATTCTTGTCGTGCCGACATAAATTTTAACGATCGGGCTGCAGGCTGACTTTAATTATAGGAGCATCTCAAAACTCTGAAAGTAAGGCAAATATTCCGAGTTGTTCGGGGGAGTGTCGGCCTAGCTCGAGGTTCTAGGGATGATAATTATTTTTCTGAGCCCCTCCCCCGGAAAATTTTGAAAATCCATTTATGGTGTAATTTCAAGCTAATTTCCTCAACTATAAACACTGAATTCATTGTAACGATAAAAGAGCATTCTTCCGCAATTTTCCTGTAATCAATATTATTAACTTTTTTTAATATTTTGAATTCTTCTTCAGTAATGAAAACACTAAGAATGTGAGGATTTGCAGGAATCACATGAATGAAGGAAAAGTATGGTTATATATTAATGTTACTTTTTTTACTCGCTTGTACTCTAGCACGCTAGACTTTTATCCTGGTTTTTGTAATTTCACCAACCGTTTTGTATTTCTCACAACCATGTAATGGCGTTTCGGCTTGCCTCGGGCCCTTTTAATGTAGTGTTCTTTGTTACTTCGTCTTACTGTTTTGTTCACCACTGATGAAGACGTATGTTAAAATGTCGAAACGTCTGGTACGTAATCCACCACCTGTTTTATAATAAAATCTTGTGATATTTTATATTTTATATAATAAAATCCCTGGTTTTATTGCTATGAAAAAAATTTTTTTGGCTTATTGCTCGCAATGATTAGTTTGCATTTATATTAATGTTAATATACCTAAGTTTTACAATTCTGGTAAAAAAGGAAAGGAGCACTGGAGCACTCCCCCTCAACGCAAATATTGCATGAAACACTATCTTCTTTCCAGACTCAAAAAATTTCTTTAAAGTGTGGAAACTTGCACTAGCGTCGTCGGCTGAACCGAAGCGTTGAAATTACCCTTAAAAAGCACATAGAAGCGCTCCCGCTCCGATGAGGCCCTGGGTTTTCTCGGCGACCAATCGGCGTCAGGGCCGGATTTACCAATAGGCTACATAGGCTGTAGCCTAGGGCGCAACATTCTGAAGGGCGCAAAATCTTTGAGAAATTATTTTTTTTTTTTAATTCAACGAGTCTTTTGTTACCTACTTTTCATTTTCCAAAACCAACTTGCAAACGTAAACGTACCTCAAAACTGTTTAAAATCGTGTTTTTTTAAAGGTGAATTTGAACATTTTCCTGACACCTAACATCCTCCTTCTGATCTGGAGGGGAGGGGCTCCTGGGGACCCCCCCCCCCCCAGCGCCTAAGCGCCTACTTTCAAGGGCGCCACCCTAAGTTTAGCCTGGGGCGCTAAAAATGTAAATCCGGCCCTGATCGGCGTGCTTCCTTGGTAGGTCTCTTATCTCTTCATTAGAAATAAATAAGGAAGTCTGCTCCAGGACAATACTACTCCAAATAGCACAATGCACGAAAAAGTTGCGCTTTAGCTCACTTCGACATCAACCACAATCAACATCTATGGGGGTTTTGAGCAGCTAGATTGGGGTTTTGACACACTGTGCTGTTCGCCGGGTCCAGCTATTCCCTGCGGACTGACCATAATTATTGACCGTTTGCAGTTCGCCTTCAATTTCGTTGAATAGGCAACAAAACCACCTAGGAACACGAATAGTTGCTCTCCTAACTACGTATGTATATCCAATCAGCCTCAGCTCCATGTTTTGATAGAACTTCAGTCTGTGCTGCTTTTAGCGAGGATGCAGCATTTAAATATCTCCAGACAAAACTCTAATTTTTGAGAAATGTTTTGAATAATTTTCTTTTGAGATTTTTCCGATCGCGCAATACGGTAACGTAACAAGGTAATTTATGGCGTAGAAAAATCACTCTATGAGCATCGTAAACTCATTTTGTTTTGCGTCGATTACGAAATATTTACAGAAATTCCTTATTTCCGGGGAAACTATGGCAATCTTTTAATAAATCGTAATTCTCAGCATTTTCTTCAATAAAAATACAAATTTATTGGGAAACTTGTCAGTACTTTTCTTCAAATTTCTCAGAAAATTTTTGCAAATGAGCGAATGAGTCACCCTGGTTTCGAAACTTCAAAGACATGCAAGACTCAAAGTGAGAATTGGGATGATAATGAGATTTTCAGTTTTTTATAACTGAATTTCGGGCTATTAAAGATCGGAATGTGCTAGGCAGGAAAGCTATCGCGATGCTAAATGGGGTTCTCTGGGACCAGAGTATCTCCAAGGAGACCAAAAGAAAAATTTACAACGTCATCGTGAAGAGTATCGTAACTTACGGGAGTGAGGTCTGGCAACTCAAGAAAAGAACTGAAGACATTGCTTAGGGCAACTGAGATGCGACTTTTGGCGGAGGTCTGCTGGCATCTCAAGAAGAGAGCGTATCCGCAATGTAAAAGTACGCGAGATCATGGGTGTGGAGAAGGACATCGTGCACGATATCAGGTCCAAGCAGTTGGTCTGGTATGGACATGTGCGAAGGATGGCAGACGACCGGTTGCCCAAGCAGGTCTTCGATTGGGTTCCTCCCGAAAGGCGACGGCGTGGACGTCCTGTGAAAGGTTGGCTAGAGTACCTTTATAGACAGAGTATGGCCATTCGTATCTTTTTACTACAGGAAAACTGTTCCGCTTTTTGATTGGTCAACGAGTTTTTAGGCTTCATGATGCTCTTAGGGCCGTAAATAAACAAACAAGATGGCGGCTCACCGTAACATCGATGAGAAGCTAAATTTGACAAAAATTTCAATTATGCGGCAGTAACAATTTAAACGAACATATCTACGAATAGCACACGAAAAACACATGAAAACATCGTTAAATTGCCTTTCACCTTTATCACAGGAGGATGTAAGATGTGCATAACCTCAATCTTGCTTGCTGATAACGGCCATCTTGTTTGTTTATTTACGGCCCTAAGAGCATCGTGTCAGCCTATTTGCTCGCGACCAATGAAAAACCGGAACAGAAATGGCCATACTCTGTCTATAAAGGTACTCTAAGGTTGGCGACAAGGGGTGGAGGAGGAGATCAGAAGGTGCCAATTGCCTGATGATCTCTGGGAGGATAGGGGGCAATGGCGATTGGGCGTCGCAGAGCGCGAGGCGGCGCTATAAAAGCGACTTTATGTATGTATTCTAACGCGCTAACGTTGGCAAAGTCACCAACGCTGCCGTGCTAAGGAAACACGCCGTATGAGTCGTTAGACGTTGCTAGATTCCCTTTGCTAAAAACCGAATTCGCAGGAAAAATTTGTCACATTTTTTCCAACCAATTCTGTACGCATTTTCATCTTATATTTCTGAAAATTTCAAGGAAAAAATATATATGACTTTCCTCAAAAATACACTTTTTATCAGGAGAAAATAGGCAACATTTGAATTTTCATCTGGTGTTTTTCCCTAGCACGGCAGCATAATGGACCACTAGACAAGGTACGAATTTAAGCATTCTGATACATGTTTTTTAAACAGAATTTCACGTAGAACATGATTTGCGCAACGAAAATTACTGAAAACAACTCTTAACGGAGATATTAATCTTTTTATTTCACGTTGGTTACGAGGAATTTGAACTGCCCGCTGACAAGAAACTCAAAGCTCTACGTGAGTCAAATCGCGCACCACAACGGTTTCAACAAGCTTCTCAATCGAACAATGTTCATTTCTCACCATGTATTGTTCAAGCTGTAAGCAATTTGCTATAGCTGAGCCAAAGCGTCGACACGGATAGAGTACCTGTATAGGGAGAGTAGCGACAGATCTGAAACTCCGAAAGTCCATCAGGCCTTCACCGATGCCTCCGCGAATAAAGTTAGGGCCCAAAAGGGCAGCCAACCTATGAATTTCGAATGTCCAGAGCGATTTACAAATACAATTGTTACGAACCGTCGTTTAGAAAGCATGTATTTGGTTTACTTTTTGCATAAATTTACTTATTTTTGCGAAAGAACGCTCATTTATGTACATTCTTAGCCATCTTGGTTAGAATTGAAATCTGTAGGCTGGCAGTGAAATTTTGTGTGTTAGAAGTTGCTCAGAAGGGTGGCTGCACTTTTGGGCCCTAAGCCCTCCATGAACCGATCTGTCGCTACTCTCCCTATACAGGTACTCTAGACACGGAGGTTGCCAGATTTTTTTTATCGCACAGACGGTCATGATAACGTTTAGCGCGCGATGTGAATCACGTAGAGCATTGAGTTTTCATGAGCGGGTGGTTTGAATTCACGCACCAAGAATCATTAAATATCTTCGCAAGGAGTTGATATCGGTAATTTTTGTTGTGCGCATCGTGTTTTACGTGAAATTTTGGTGTAGTATTATGTATCAGAATGCTGAAACTTGTACCTTGTCTAGTGTTCCATTATTTCTGAAAATTTCAGGAAAAAAATATATATGCCTTTCCTCAAAAATACACTTTTTATCAGGGGAAATTAGGCAACATTTGAATTTTCATCCGGTGTTTTTCCCTAGCACGGCGGCATAATAGGTCCTCATTTTCTCAAAATTTCACTTTTTCCTCATGATGCTTTTTTACGTAACCTAGCAGTGTGACTGATTAAAATCCGTTTAAATACATTTTCAGTACATCCACGGAGCGAGACTTTTTAAATCCGAGCAGTCGAGCACACGGCGGTGTCACTTCTGCAATTTTATTTTTTTTAAAACATTTGAATCTGAGAACTAAATTGCTGAATTAACGCACCACAGCGCTACGCCGTGCTCAGTTGCTCAGACGAACCTCATTTTTTAATGGTGTGCGCATATCTTTGTGTGCGTACAATTTAAAGCAAGCCGATTTTTTTTTATTTTTTCGGCTGTCGTTTTGACGCGTTCAGGTGTAAGCCTCACGCACGCAGTACCTTCTCTTGACGTTGGAGAATTGGAGATTTATGGGATGAGTCAAGATGAATTTTGAGAACTCACGCAAAGCTTTAAGAAGTGCTCGATTCGACAACTCGTCCGAGTTGTCGAATCGAATTTTAAAGAATTACCAAAAATCAAGTCTCACTTCAATCAAAAATTTTCTTTTGTTACTGATTTACCTCTCTTGACCTGCGGCGAATCACCTTGTTTATGGTTTAATATAGAGTCCCTTCATAGGGAGAGTTGAGACATCGCGGCGCATGGATGTCACAAACGGGAATAAAAATTACACAAATTGAACGTTTTTCGTAATATTTGATCAACTCATTCCGGAGTTCTGCCGCAATCTGACGCTGAATGTGGGAGCTTAATGTGGCTTGAATGTGGAAGTCATCGGCCCGATGCCTGAATTTTGCGCGTGAAAATTCAGCAACGATCCTCAGCAACCATCGGACTATTGTTGGATTTGTTTGAACAGCTATTCGAGCAGATTTGATACACATTTGGATGAAAATAACTCGAATTTGCGAAATTTCAGCTGTTGAGCGATGACTATTGACTTCCATTTTCAGCTGCCAAATTCAGCGTATGATTCCGGCATTCTTGTACGGGAAAAAAAGTCGCTTGGATCTAGAGTCCAGACTCTTGAAAACAATGACAAGAAAAAATACTCTTGATTCAATCGGATTTTTACTTGAATCAAAAGGAAATCCGCTTAAACTAAGAGACTTGGTTCTCGATTTAAGCAAAAATCCGATTGGATCAAGAATACTTTTTCTTGTCGATGTTTTTAAGCGTCTGGACTCTAGATCCAAGCGACTTTTTTTCCAGTGTTTCCCCGTCCCTGCTTCAAATCGCTTGACCAATCAGAAAATGGACTATCCAACTCCGATGACTTTTATTCGACGATCCGTGGAAAGTCCATTTTTTGATTGGTCGATCGCTTCTCCACGTAAGACGGGAATGCGATTACCCCCTTTGATCCTAGGTTACCCTATTGGAGGGTTAACATAGTTCTTGCAGGATGAATATCACCCCATCTCTATACTATCAGCTCCGAGACCTCCTACAGCATATCTGGTAACGAACGCTTGGTACTAGCGTTCTACTGGGCCAATTTCCATGATTTTTTCGGTTATCGACAGGTGATAGTCCCTAAATGAGCCTAGAGTAATCAGAATTTGAAAATAGAACTCAGGTTTTTTTATATAAGAGTAGGCCACAGAACTTATAACTATATATTGGAAGCGATTGAGCACAGGGGAGAATTTCATGAGTGTCGCCGCCCGAGGCGCACTATGGTCCAAAACTCAAAAATAGGAAGAAATAAGTCGGATAATCACTTCCAGATCACGTAAGTTTTGTGACTGATGTTTTTTTAAATCGCTACTTTCGAATTTGATGTCAAATTGGCTTCATTTTAACACCCTTACCTATTAATTGTGGGCAAGTTTATGGCACGCTGCGAAGCGGCGTGCTGACGCTGCCAGCTCGAAACGCGCGCTGACGCCTACAAACCTAAATGGATACTTCAAGCATTGCGCAATGCGTGAGGTAGCCCTTTAGGTTTGTAGGCGTCAGCGCGCGTTTTGAGCTGGTAGCACGCCGCGCGGCGCCCCCGACGGTCGAGTGGTGAACGATTTTTTTCGGGGAGAGCTCCCTGACGGAGAAACTCGTACATAGTGTAATTTTTTTTTTTTCTTTTTATTTTAATCTTCGACTTTTAAAAGTACACACGGATCGTGTGAAGTAATAAGTGAACTCTCGACGCTAGATGACATGTAATAATGAAGGGCAGGTCGCGCGCGCTGCGGCTCATGAAAGTCTCCCGTGTGCTTTGTCGCTTAGGAAGGGGGGGGGGGCAAAATTTGAAATTCTCGCCTATGAACAATGGCGGGAAATTCAAATTTAGCGGAAAATGGAACTAAGCGGGAAACAGTGAATCTTGGTCTGTTATTGTAGGGTAAGTGAATTGAAGGTATGCTCCTTTGCTACGGACTGTTCAAAAGTGACAAAACGCTCCGTTCCGTTTCGTTTCAGTCTTGGCGTGAAGTTTGAAATAAATGCCGATGTTTTTATTCGATTTTTATTGGTCCAATCTCTCACGACCAGAGGGAGATGGACAAATGAGAGTTGGGTATGAAAATCATTTCATCACGTTTGGTCGTTCTTTTGTCGAAGTGGGCCTAAGAGATCGCAAAGCGCGCTCGAGGGGTTGGGCCACGTAGCGGCCAGGAGGCTTATAGCCCCCTAGTATTCATATACCTGATCTCCTACAACTCGGGATTATTGGGAGCAAAACAGGTTCCGAATCGGAACAACACTCCTTATTTCTCTCCCGAATTTTTAACCGTGAATCCCACCGATCGTGCAGCCATGATAACTCATCTCAGCTCTTGTGACAACAACAGTTGCTTCGTAGCTAATGGGTTTTGCATCATTTAGTGGAAACTAGATTTATTTCTTTACAGAACACTTAGCAGGCATAGCGCCATAACGATTTACAACCACTTAAATGTCGCATTTAAGCTGCACACTGCCGTGCTAAGGAAGAACGCCGGATGAACATTCGAGAGTTGCCGAATTTCCCCGGATAAAAGATATATTTTTAACGAAATCTATGCATATTTCTCCTCAAAATTTTCAGAGGTTTTAGATTAAATTGCGTACGAGATTGTATAAAAATTTTGAAAAAAAATTCACAATTATCCCTGTAAATTCGGTTTTTCTCGAAGGAAATGTAGCAACGTCTGAAGCCTCTTACGGCGTTCTTCCTTACCACGGCAGCAGGTCTCAAAGGGTGCAAATGTGACAACTCTGAACCGTAGCGCAGATTTGTATACTATCGTGCTATGGAAGAACGCCGTATGAACATTCGAAACTTGCCAAATTTCCACCCATACAATGTTCATTTTTGAGGAAAGTTATGAATATTTTTCCTAGTTTTCAGATCTTTTAGATTAAAGTGCGAACAAAATCGTCTGGAATTTTCGAGGAAAATTATTCACCATTTTCACAGTAAATTTATTCTTCATCGAAGGAGACATGGCAACGTCTGGATGCGCATGCGGCGTTTTTTTTTAGGACGGCAGTATACGTCATCGCATTTTCCGGGTCCTTTTGCACGTGTCACGATACTTGCGTTTTTGCCCCTGTTTTCCCGCATTTTTGCCGGTCACGAAGATCAGAACCTGTTGCTTGCATTTAGTTTTGAAAATGCGAGGAAGTATCGCGGTATCCGGCGCCCTTCTCGTCTTCAGCTTGTTCTTAATTTGTGGAGGTGAGTTCCATACGCTTTCTGTACATGTGAAAATGGGTCACTACACCTTGTTCATTTTATTTAATATTCTGAAAGTACTAAGTGAGTAGATAATGTGGTGATTTTTTCGCATTTTTATGGAGTCGAAATTGCGGAGAAACCCGCTTTTGAAAAATCAAAAAACTGCGAGACATTTCAAATGGCGGGACACCAACGGTGTGGTGAACTGCGGCACTGCGGTAGTGAAATCGCAATCTTTTCTCATTTTCCACTGATGTTTGTTAAAATAAAACGTATTTCAATGTGGCATTGTTGTTTATTTACTACAGATAACATAAATGAAATTCGATTTCTTAATTCTAAAGATATACCTTCGACTTTAGTATTGTTCTCACATACGAGGAGTAGATAGACATTTGACGGAAGGCGTAGAAACCCAAGCTCGCATCTGATTTTAGTGCCGGATGACATCATTCGGTTCGGCGCGAATCCGGGGCGTTTTGCGGATAGGTTGAGCGATTAAAATACCGTATTTTTCGGTTATTTGGTTACTTTTTCGCGTTTTCATTGTGCGCATCGTGTTTTACGTGTCATTTACCTTCAGAATCATGTATTCGAAAGTCAAAATTTGTTCATAGTTTAGTGACCTATTATCCATGGTCAATGTGCGAATGTCGTGAGCTGTCTTGCTAAGGGAGGAAGCAATATTTGCTACATGATCGTGTGTGAATTCAAAGCTTAGGAAACGAAACTAGGAGTCAGGAAACTAGGATCACGACTGGGCCACATTTTGCAATTAGGAACTACAATTTGACGTATTTCTGCCAAACGGAACCACAGTCAGGGGGGAAAGAAGGGGCGTGCTCTTTAGTCAAAGGCCGCGAGAATGAATGGGAATTATAAAGTGCCACTGACGTCATAGCGGCACGATCCGGTAACACATTAACTCGTGAGCCCAATCCACAACGCTCTTGCCACATGTCCATGGCTCATGAGTGCCGCATTCAGTTGGCACATAGTTCCGTTCGACAGAATATAAAATCCCGCTTTTCCATTTCTCCAAAAGAAATCACGCCCACTTTATCGTTGTTTCTTATGCAGCTTTCCAGAGCACACCCCATCGTTCCCACTCGTCTACAGTTCCGTTTGGCAGAAATACGTCCAATTTCAGGCTCATCCGTAAAACCAACTTTGTGCATAGCGAAACTATGGGTACATACGTTGTTTCTAGGCTGAGCCAAAAATTGTAGTTTCCAACTGCAAATTGTAGTCCAACTGTCTAGCTATATGGAGGAGAGAAATACGTACAAAATATCATACTTTCTGATCGATCAGATGGATCCATGTATTTTGATATACTTTCGAGACAATTGAAATTTATTCATGGTTACATGTGCAGATTTTATGAGTTGTTTTACTGCAGAGAGCAGAGATATTTACAGAATAATCGTATGTGAGTTCTCCGCTTAGGCAATAAAATTGTGTGTGAATTACGTGACCTTCGATTCATACGACACTCTAATGTTTTCTATACAGGTTACGAAACAGTCTGAGGAGTTCGGCATTTACTTTTGGATCGTATGTTTTTGTTTTGGAGGTCGATTGGATTGGAACTGCATTAATTTCAATTTTTTTGAAAGAGGAAAATTTTTTGCTCATTTCTCTGATTTCGTTTCTCTGATTCTAATTGAGACTATTAAAACTAACCCCTCCCCTCCCATTTATCAGTTATCATGATCAAATAGCTAGTCTGCGTAAAATTGTGGGGTGGAGACAAATCTTGAGTTGTTTGAAAAATCAGGAAACAAGATGAGAGCGTGTCAGTTGCGCTGGCCACCGAACAGTGTTTTGGTGGTTTGAGCTTATGAATGTCGCAGGCAATTAGCAATCGCCGGTAATTTGCAAACGGTTTACATGTTTTCTGAGAAATCGGGGGGCCTTCCCGGCAATGTTGAAAATTTTAAATCTATTTGGACGCATATTGAGGTTTCCATGACGCAGATTTTCCACCAATTTCTGCGGAAAAATTCCGTTTCCTTTTTTACTTTCAACCTGAGATACTTTAAAAATTGTCGCATTCAACACATCTGGATGAAATTTGAACTCTATTTGGACACATTTTGAAAGGTCAAACTTCCTATTTTCTCGCCTTTCCTTCCCTCGTAAGAATTGGCGATAAGAGCTGCGTTTCAAAATACCATAGGAATTCTTATAGCCGGCTAAAGAAGGCTACAGAAAATCATATAGCTGGCTGTAGAATGCGGAGAAAATCATACGGCCGGGCTATACGAAGCGATACAAAATTATGCAGCCGGGCTATATAGTTCCTATCGCCGGGCTTTACACTTTATCGCCTGGCTGTTGCTTTTTCGCCATCAATTATAAGAGGCTATAAGAAATTGTGTAGAAATTCGTGTGCTTTGGAAATCATTGAATTTGATACGGAACCACCCTAATATGTACAAAACACACGTTATATTTTCCTTAAATACATATTTTTTTTTTTTCATCAATTAAAACGGGAATAATCCATACAGGATGTGCAAACATTTCAAAATCATGAGTTGAATAACGCTGACTCCGCCAGATTAATTATTAGAGCCTAACACAAAGCGGAGGGGCGACGCACTGGAGCCTACAAACCTAACAGGGATACTTCACGCATTGCGCAGCGCGTGAAGTATCCCTGTTAGGTTTGTAGGCGCCAATGCGCGTTTCGCGCTGGCTGCCCGCCTGCCGCACCGCAGCGTGCCACGGCGCTTGAAGCAACTATTTCACACCACAGGTATTGCACAGTATCATGCGAAACTGAAGGCGCTCTAATATATTAGGAATGGCAGGCATACATCAAAAGTACGGAGCTTTCCTCGCAAAATAAATCAAGATACTACGGCCCAAAAAGAGAGCAGTGGTCCAAAAACTCACCAAGTCCTAGCATCCGTAATTAATGACGTTTAGCATACACTTCATCGCTTGGTTGTGAGTTGCTTAATCGCCATCGGCTAAAAAAGGCTATAAGAAATTGTGTAGCCGGCTATAGAAGCTATTGGAAATCTTACAGCCGGCCGTAGGTCCATGTTATTTTGGAACACAGATTCTACTGCCAATTTTTATCAGGGTTATTTTCCGTCTCTTCTTTTCTTCTTTTTTCCCCTGCTTTTTTTGCTTTCGGGGNGGGGGGGGGGGGGGCTTAAGGCCCCAAGCCCCCCTTCCCCATGGAAACGTCGCTGCTTCTGACGATGTTCTCTTGATTTTAGAGGCCAAAAGGAAGTGCCCGATCGTAGCCAAGGTGTGGAAGGTGACGATAACGCAGACGTGCGATAGCCACTGCAAGGCTCGCTACGGGACCGTGGAACTTCCGGAGGAGGGAGAGATCCCCGTCACGAACGGGAGGTGCTTGTTCTGGATCTGCTGGTGCGTCGCCAACAAAAAGCTCAATCTCAGCAAGAAAGAGAAAGCCTTTTTCATAGCCAGCGGTCTTATCAAGCAGAAGCGTAAACTCGTAAATGCGATAAAGAGTAGAAGGGGCGTGAAACTTCGCGTTCTTCGTTCGAGCAGGTCCCGATCAGGATCAGGTGAGAATTCGTTGTCTGTCTAGTCTACCGTGATAGCGAAGAGAGCCGCAAGTGCAAAATTTTCGAAATCGAGTTTCCTTTATAATTCGTCTAAACTCTGTTAGATAAAATTACTGAGACAGCTAAAACAGCAAAATTCATCCTAATTTAATGAAAACGCGACGTATGAAAAAGCCGCAAGTGCACAAAACATGACATAGTTTTTTTCTAGATAGCCGTAGTAGGTGCATGAGAGCCAATGAAAACAGTGCTTTCAAGAGGAATGCCTAATTTATTAATAATTTTAACTTCCGCCGCCACGCCGTGCTGACCGCACTGTGTTCAGCGCAATGCGTGAAGTATTCATGCAGTCTTGTAGGCGCTATACGTTTCATGCCGACCGCCGCGCCGCGCCGAGGGCCACCATTGCTCTTTGCGCCACTCCGCTCAAGGTCAAATTCCGTGTTTGGTTTCTCCCTTAACTCGACTAATTAAAGGTGTCGTCCCTTGTATCACCGAAAGACGACAACATTAGAAACTGATATACTTTTATTCTCAGGAAATGAGAGATTTTTTCGCCTTTTCTCGTTCGTAATTTATTTACTGAATTCGATTTTTTCTTCCTTTTTTTTGATACCTACATTAAAAAAGATTGCAAAATTTGCCGCCCCCTACATTTTGCCGCCATGGGCCGCGGCTCATGTGGCAACCCTTTTAATCTGGCCCTGCTCCGATTTGTGTAATTTTATTCCTTTATTCCCGTTTGTGACATCCACAAACCGCGTTGTCTCAACTCTCTCCATAAAGGGACTTTAGTTCCTTTTAGCAGAAATTAGAGTACCTATATTGAGAGAGTATGGCCACTGGGCCCCATGGAGAGGCTTAGGACCCAAAAATGGCGGTGCTTTGTTTTGGTTTTTGTGGATGGGAGGGGGGGTCATTGCCAACTTTTGACGGTTATCACCAACCGCACTTGCTGCCAACCTTACTACATCTAAGATAATTTTTCTCAAAAATTACACACGATTACCCTTAAAAATATGTAAAGATGTCGCAATAGTGCATTTGAGTAAATTTCTCGTTACGATAAGCAAAGAAAACTACATTTTGAGTCATTTTGCATTACATTAATTTATGGCGTCCGCCATTTTTGGGTCCTAGGGGCTCCAATTAGCCTAAGATGGCTGAGTCAATCAGAGGTGGTAACCTCAGTGGCCATACTCTCTCAATATAGGTACTCTATGTGACATCAACAAACCGCGTTGTCTCAACTCTCTCTGTAAAGGAACTTTAGTTCCTTTCAGCAAAAATACGTCCAAATAAGTAATTTCAAAATGAATTTTGCAGGCGCATCTAAGGATGGGACGTTCGTTCTGGCGGAGGAGTTTCCAGGGGGCACTTCATCGGACACCAAGGACGACGCTGTCAAAAAGGCTCAAAAGTTACTCAAAGAATCCTCGACGAGCAACGGTCACGTGAAGAACTCCGAAAACCCTCAGGCAGTTCTCGAGAGAGCAGCAAGCTCAGGAGGAAGCCAGTCCCCCGCACATCTTGAGAGGAGTCCGAGTTCGGGGGCCACACCCCCCGCGAAGCACCTGGAAGATGCGCAGAGTATGCAATCGTCCGTATCGCGTCTGGAAACGGCGCCGACCCCGGCACAGACGGAGACGGCGCTCCCAAGATCAGGGAGTCGCTCCGGCCCTAAGCACGGTGACTTTGTTGTACACAATCATGTCCATCTTGAGGGTTATGCGGAACCCCCAGTTCTTAATAGATTACTGGGTAAGTTCAAGATTCAAGATATTGGGTCACTAAACCTTGTTTATTTTATTGAAAAGTACTATTCTGTACTATTCTATAGTAAAAGTACTATTCTATATTCTGAAAGTACTATGTGAGGAGATAACGTGGTGATTTTTCCGCATTTTCATGGAGCCAAAATCGGGAAGAAAACCGCTCTTGAAAAATCTAAAAACTGCAAGACATTTCAAACGCACCCGAATGGCGGGAAACTGACGCGGTTGATGTACTGCGGTATAGTCATATCGGAATCTTCTCTCATTTGCCTCTGATGTTTGTTAAAATAAAACGTACTTTAATGTGGAGTTGTTGCTTGTTTATTACAGCTAACATATGAATGAGATTCTAGTCTTGAATTCAAAAGATATATAATTTCGAATTTCGTATTGTTCTCATATATGAAGCGTAGATAGACATTTAACGGACGTCGTGGAAACCCGTGCCCGCCTCTGATTGGTGCCGGATGACATCATTCGGTGCGGCGCGAAACCGGGGCGTTTTAAATTTGCGTATAAGTTGAGCGATTTGAACTGCGCATTTCTCGGTAATTGAGTTATTTGTGGTATAAGACGAACTGATTCCATGTTTTACGATTGTTTCAGGCTGCAAAATGAAGAGCAATCCCGAAGCGGATCCAGAATGCAACCGGAGATGTGTAAAGGAATGGGGGAAATACGAATACCCTATAAAAGAAAATAAAATGATAAAGGGCATTGAAACTGAAGTAGTAAGACAAATTATACTGCCAATTGCTTCGGGTCGTTGCAACAAGGTGCGTTTGTGTGTTTGCTCCGTTCACGAAGATATGCATCAAAAACTTATCAACTGGAATGGCGGCCCCGAGATCGAAGGTCATTCGTACTGGGTTTGTGAGAAAATAAACAAATTGTACAGGCCGCTGCTCGGAAGCGGCAGGAATATATGCTTGGTGGTGAACGAAACCGATTTTCGAAGAAAAAAAAGATGGGGATTGTTTTGACGACGGATGATAATTTAGTTTGAACCTAGTTGGTAGTGTTAATTAGAGTAGGTACCTTTATAGACAGAGTATGGCCATTTCTGTTCCGGTTTTTCATTGGTCGCGAGCGAATAGGCTGACACGATGCTCTTAGAGCCGTAAATAAACAAACAAGATGGCCGTTATCAGCAAGCAAGATTGAGGTTATGCACATCTTACATCCTCCTGTGATAAAGGTGAAAGGCAATTTAACAATGTTTTCATGTGTTTTTCGTGTGCTATTCATAGATATTATGCTCGTTTAAATTGTTACTGCCGCATAATTGAAATTTTTGTCAAATTTAGCTTCTCATCGATGTTAGGTGAGCCGCCATCTTGTTTGTTTATTTACGGCCCTAAGAGCATCATGAAGCCTAAACACTCGTTGGCCAATCAAAAAGCGGAACAGTTTTCCTGTAGTAAAAAGATACGAATGGCCATACTCACTATCAGTCTATAAAGGTACTCTAGTGTTAATTAAAATCTGTATTAGCTAAATGAACTTTTATAGGTTTGATGGCCATCTCCAGCTGCTTCCCTTAGGTAGTTTTTTTCCAAGAATTCTATCTTGCCACCTGTACTTAACCAAGTAGCAGTGATCGCGGTAAATAGCGATTTTATCGGTTGGTTATCGCGATTAGGTATATTGGTGGCAATATATCGAGATATTATCGTATTAAAAATTGAAATATATGGCGATTAAATCGCTGCACATCGCATTTTTTTTGTTCGATAAAATCGTGATCAATTCTCGTCGATAAAATCGGATTAAATCGCCATTTATCGCGATTTTTATTTCGAAAATATCGCGAAAAATTGCCTGGCGATGAAATAGCGATTTTATCCCCATAAAATCGAGGATAATCGCGCTTAGATGTTAATGATCCTAGCGATTTTATCGCCGATAAAATTGCAATAAGGCCCAAGTTTTCCGTTGAAAATGCTACCTGGGTAGCGTTAATTAAAATCTGTATTAGCTAAATAAACTTTTCGGTTTGATGAATATCTCCAGTTTCTTCCCTTAGTTTTTATCCAAGAATTCTATCTTGCCACTTGTACTAACCGGCGTGGGTTTGGGTTTGGCCAGCCATCTGCCTTTTTCCTAGTCATTTTTGGCTAATCTTTACTTTTGGTAAACTTGAGTGATTTTCTTGTTACATTTTATCTAGTATCATAAAACCATAATCCCATTAATCATGTCTTATTATACTTATCAGTTTCAAGATTACATGTGTTAAGTATTAATTTTCGGTCAAATGAGACTTAAGTGAAAATCGGATATTACGACATCCCTTATGGAGACATATCGGTCATAACGACGTGCGAATTGGTCGCAGGGGCGGACTGCCCATGGGGGCGGAGAGGCGATCGCCTCCTAACAATTTGCCGCGGAGGTCCTAAAGGGGCCCCCGCGGCGAATTTTTTTCGAGTTATCGTTTTTTCCCCGTAATGTTGTAATTTTCCTATCCTCTTCAGTCACTAAAAGGTCCCAAAATTCTTGAAAATTTGTCTCTAAGAGACATGAAAGCTCGCCTAAAGCTTATGTGATGAAGGGGCCCCCGAAGAATCTTAAGAACGGGTTATTTTGAAGTTCAAATACTGAAAAATTTGACTCCAATGATGCTTAAAGTTGCGTTTAAAAAATGTGCATGAAATTTTCCAAATTTTACGGGGGAGGGCCCCCGGACCTCCTCAGAGGGGCCTCTGAACGACAGGAGGGGCCCCCAAATCTAGGTCGCCTCCTAACTTTTCGACTACCAGTCCCCCCCTGATTGGTCGTACCCGTGATTGGCTTCCCATTGACTCAGTTTATTTGTGCATCAGTTATAACGACAGTCGGATACAGCGACCAAAACAGGCCGGTCTCTAGAGGGTCGTTGTCCCCGATTTCCACTGTACATGATGCACCACTAGAAAAGGTACAAATAAGCATTCTGATACATGTTTCTTGACCAGAATTTCACGTAGAACACTATTCGCGCAACGAAAATTACTGAAACTAACTCCTGACGAAGATATTAACGTTCTTATTTCACATTGGTTACGGGGAATTTGAACTGATCGCTCACAAAAACCTCAAAGCTCTACGTGAGTCAAATCGCACACTACAACGGTTTCAGCAAGCTTCTCAATCGAGCAATGTTCATTTCCCACCATGTGTTGTTCAAACTATAAGCAATTTGCCATAGCTGAGCCAAAGCGTAATGATTGAGGTTCCCAGATTTTTATATTGCAGAGACTGTCATGATAACGCCTAGCGCGCGATGTGAATTGAGCATTGAGTTTTCATGAGCGGGTGGTTTGAATTCACGCATCAAGAATCATTGAATATCTTCGTAAAGAGTTGATTTCGGTAATTTTCTTTGTGCGCATCGTGTTTTGCGTGAAAATTTTATTGAGGATAACTATTTTCTGAGAGGAAATTTGGCAACTCTCGAATGTTCATACGGCGATTTTCCTTAGCACGGCCGCAGAATGCATCCTCCTACCACGTTACGCCTGTTAACTCTCTATGGCATGAATTAAGTTTGGATCTCAGATTCCGCGGGACACTCATTTATTTTGTAGCGTGCATAAAAATTATGGGAATCCAAATTTTTTTTCAAAATTTACAATTTTTGGGAATCAGACATTCAAAATAGAGAAGACTAATGAAAATTTGCAAAGTGCAATGTGCAATGTGCAATTTGCAAAGTGCAATGTGTAATGTGCAATTTGCAATGTGCAATTTGCAAAGTGCAATGTGCAATGTGCAATGTGCAATTTGCAAAGTGCAATGCCACAGAGGAAAGGTTCAATTTTTAAAAACCCAAAAAATATAGGTATTGTTACGAATTCGTAATGCTATGCCATGGAGAGCTAAAGTGATCACACACGTTAATTGCTTCATAGTAGTTTTAAGTTCACTTCAGTGTTATAAATAAAAGATGGCGACAACCAAAAAAACCATTTAAAGTGGGGAAAAAATAAAACACTTACGTAACTGTTTCACGGCTAAAAGGGATGAAAATATAACCAAAGTTTACCCTCGGAGAGCATTCCAAAGTTAGAGAATAATGAATTTCTAATAATTTAAGAAAAACGTAAAAAAAAACGCCGGCGCCATAGTTACCGTTAAAATCGGTTGATTTCAAATCCTTTTGACGTGAATAATACAAGTTATGCCTCGCAATTTTGATCCGATGCTCGTACGAGTTTCAAAAAGTCTGAAGCATCAAAAACTGGAAATCAACATCATTGACTCCAAAACGACTTTTATAGGTACACCACTGAGTACTGAGCATGGCCGGATTTACCTACTTGCCGCCCATGGGCCGCCTGTATTTTGCCGCCCTCTTCTCATTCATTTTGAAACATCAATAAAAACCATCAAGTGAACGTGCCGGAGGGGGGGAGGGGTGCATAAGACGCGTTTAATCGTGTTGGACACATTTTTTGCGTAAGCCCTGTCAACACTACTACATGTAGCAAGAGTACACGGAACTTCGCGCGAAAGCTCAGTTCTGTAAACCTATCTCTGTGTGGACAAGGCCTTTCATTTGTAAGAAATGAACTAAAAAATTAAGAGAGAACAAACATAAATGTAGTTTAATAATTTAAACTTCCGCCGCCGTGCCGCGCTGATGACACTGTGATTGGTGCAATGCGTGAAGTATTCATGTAGTCTTGTAGGCACTGTGCGTTTCGCGCCGCGCCGACCGCTGTTGACCGTACTGTGTTTGACGCAATGCGTGAAGTATTCATGCAGTCTCGTAGGCGCTAATATGTGTTACATGCCGACCGTCGCGCCGATAGGGCTTCTCCTTTTCATCTCAAGTCCTCGTCATCATTTTTCTCTGCGCCGCGCCGCTCCAGGCCAAATTACGTGTTTGGTTTCTCTCTTAACACAACTAATTATTAAAGGTGCGCAGTCTTTTGTATCACCGAAATACGACAAAATTAGAAATTAATGAACTCTCAGGAAATGAGAGATTTGTCACCTTTTCTTGTTTGTAATTTTATT
Organism: Bemisia tabaci; assembly: GCF_001854935.1. NCBI lineage: Eukaryota > Metazoa > Arthropoda > Insecta > Hemiptera > Aleyrodidae > Bemisia > Bemisia tabaci. Next base: position 1,094,647 of record NW_017547106.1, on the reverse strand, counting down.
CTGAATCCGATTTGTTTGTACCTGCATTTAAAAAAATTGCAAAATTTGCCGCCCCCTAATTTTGCCGCCATGGGCCGCGGCCCATGTAGCCACTCTCTTAATCCGGCCCTGGCACTGAGCAGTGCTCGTTTGCATAACCTGGCTAAAGCTGGCTGGCAAAAATTACAGTACTTCTTCAGTACCTTTCTGAAAATGTAATTACCTCAGAGGCATAAAAATTAAGTACTTTTTCGGTACCTTTAAGTTGATTGTTGATTTGAGTTCTTATTTTTTAGTTATATATGTAATACTTCCCGCTTATTTCTTTTTAATTCGCCTATGAAAATTATCCCTTTGCTTAGTACAATCCTAGCTTGAGCACACTTAAACCACCCGGCCAAAACTGCAATAACGGCAAAGGAAAACCGACAAGGGCAACGTGGAGGCTCATTAACATTCCATCGCATTGCTAAGGCGCAATGATACGACTATTCGTACTTTCTGGAATGCTAGATGTATCATGCCACAATTGAAGGCGCTTTTGAAACTGCCAACTCTCCATACCGGGATTTTTGGGTCACGTAAACAGGGTGTCGACTAAAACTGGCTGGCGAATATTAAGTACTTTTACAGGACTTTCCAAAAATATCAGTACCTCATAAGCAGAAAAATTCGGCGCTTTAACGTGAAATTTTGTTTTTACAATCGATATAAGTGATTTTTAGAAACTAACAAAATTTTGATACCAACTTTCAAAGTTTACGCGTGAATTCCGTCGACGTGTATGATTTTTAAGGTGAATTTCACATTGATTTTACTGGAAAGGAGAACTAAAAGAGTGCGTTCTCTAACTCGCACATTTTAACTTTCGAATGTCGTTGCCTAATCAACGTGAAATTCACCTTAAAAATCAACACGTCAACGTCATTCACGCGTAAACTTTGCAAGTTGGTGTCAAAATTTTGTTAGTTTCTGAAAATCACTCATATCGATGGTAAAAACAAAATTTTAGGTACGTAAGACTTTTGTGAAATACTTGCTGAAATGTGACCGAATCTGTGAAAATCATCCATGAAAATTTTCCTCAATCTTTTGCAAACACTTAAACCTTATTTCTAACTACCTCAGGATTTTCATACTTGTACTTCATGACTATCATCCCCTTCAACTTTCGAGATTTTGGAGTCAAATTTGCGCCATAATTTCTAGATTTTTTCCTCCGTGCATACGAAAAATGGGAAAATTTTCTCCCAAGGAAACAGGGCCGGATTTACTTACTTGCCGCCCATGGGCCGCCTGTATTTTGCCGCCCCCTTCTCATTCGTTTTGAAACATCAATAAAAACCATCAAGTGAACGTGCCGGAGGGGGCGAGGAGTGCATAAGACGCGTTCACTCGAGTTGGATACATTTTTTGCGAAAGCACTGTCAACACTACTAGCAAAAGTTCACGGAACTTGGCGCGAAAGTTAAGTTCCGTGAACCTCCAAGGCCTCCCATGTACATGAAATAAACGAACAAATTATGAAAGAACAAACATAAATGTGGTTCAATAATTTTAACTTCCGCCGCCACGCTGACCGCACCGTGTTAGGCACAATGCGTGCAGTATCTCTACAGTCTTACATGTGCTATGCGGTTCACGCCGACCGCTGCTGCACGCACTGTCTTTGACGCAATGCGTGAAGTATTCATGCAGTCTTGTAGGCGCTAATATGTGTTACATGCCGACCGCCGCGCCGCGGGTTTCTCCTTTTCATCTCAAGTTCTCGTCAACATTACATTGCTCTCTGCGCCGCGTCTTTCCGGGCCAAATTCTGTGTTCGGTTTCTCTCTAAGTCTTAACTCGACTAATTAAAAGTGTTATCTATTGTATCACAGAAAGACGACAAAATTAGAGATATACCCTCAGGAAATGAGAGATTTTGTCACCGTTTCTCGTTTGTAATTTTTTTCTGAATCCGATTTTTCTTTATAGCTACATTAAAAAAAATTGCAAAATTTGCCGTCATGGGCTGCGGCCCATTCGGCCACCCCCAAAATCCGGCCCTGCAAGGAAAATAACGTCCTTTTTCACACTTACGGTCACTTTACTCACGTAGAATGATAAGGAAATGTGTGGAAGTAGATCATAGGTGTGATCCTCTCCTCATCAAATGGTAGTTCTCGTAGATGCACCTACGCAGTTCCATCTATAAGCGTCCGTACAAGTTATACTTGAAGGCGCACTGTTGCTGCACGGTATATTCTCTCCCATTTACACGAATGGACTTTGTTTCTGAAAAAACGATGGTAATTCACTCAACATGTAAAATGCCTCTGAGGGGCTAAAATAAATTATTTCCATTCGTAGAGCTGATCGCAAGGAGGAATTAGCACCTGAAGCCGCACCCTTAAGCGCTCAATGATGCAGAGAATTACATTTAATGAGCCATCACGCCAATTTTAAACGACCACACCACAGTTGAAAATGATTTCACCATCACGATCTGAGGCTTGTTTCAAAGCTTCGAGGGTCTAGTTTTTGAGGAGAAAAGTTTGTGGCGTTAAAAACAATGCGCTAAACAACAGGGTCAAAATTATGAAAAAAAGGCTGGCCAAAATATAATTAATAACGAAGAGGCAACGTAGCTAAGGTAAATAAAAATTATTTTTTCTAGTTCAATGACCCAAAATTACAGTATTTTTACGCTAAATCTAACGCCAAAAAAAACTGCGATCGATTTTACTGTTTAGAAGTTTTGAGCATTCAAAATGTTGAACTTTGACACACCCCCCCCCCCCCTTATGTTCTTCGGGGTGTAGAGCAAAAAACCGACCATTTTAAGACTCTTCAGTTGATTCTTATCTGCCCCTGTAATATTGCACAAATCGCCCGGGGGGCCAAAAACGCCGATTTTCAGTGGTGTTCCTCCTCACGACGTTTTTAACTCTTCTTATTTGACAGCCAATGCCAACAAAGGTGAAGCAACCAATTCAGAGGGAACATAGGCTAATAACAAAGCTGTGTTCTTCAGAATAAATAAAACTAATTTATTTTTTGATTTACTATGTATTTACAAAAATAATTATTTATAGACAAACAAATACAAATGTGCCCAATTTTTAAATTTTTTTTTTATTTTTCAATTTTTTAAAAACTACTTAATTTAATCAGTATGAACAAATTTAAAAATTGACATTATCTAATATAGATAAAAACACATTTAATTACAAAGATTTCAATTATTTTCCTAGACTAAAACTATAAGATTACTTACAGATGGACACATGTACAGGAGGAAAATGTTAAAATAAATTAGAAAACCTAATGATTGGAGAAGACAGGGCAGGAAACAGATGAGAGCCATGTATTTACAACAGTTATAAAAAAAATTATAAGGAGGGAGTAAATCACAACCTGAAAATATTGAAGTTGGTGTAAAAATAGTTACTTGACAGTATGGGGGGAAAAAAAAGAAAAAAAATGTATGACCATCCTGATATAATTTTCAAGATATAATCCACTGATATGCTTCATGCATTAAATACGCTTTAGATAGAATATACCAAGGGGGTAGAAGGGCGCCCGGTGAACTTAAAATGAAATGAGTGACTGAAAATATTGGTAAGAACTTGAAAACATTAATTTTGCTTGGCTAAAACGATTATCGTCCACAAATTAGTATGTAAAATTGTCGTGTAATACTTTTCCAGATGTAGAAGAGGAAAGACTGTAAAGATGTTCTCTCAACGTAATTTGCCAATTGAAAAAATAAGTTAAGAATTCTTACTAAGTTTACCCATGGTCTTGATATCGTCACCTTCTGGCTACAATATCACAAGTGCCACTTACGCTTCCATGCTATGTTCCTCGATTTCTCAATATCGTTTGAAATTTTCTTCAAAACTTTCACACATATTTTAATGAATGTTTCAGGGATTAATTGTGATGACAAGAGGAGAATAGGTATTTTTGAATTATTCTATTTTATTAGATTCTCCGTAAAAATTAGACAAGTTTGGAAAGTTAGGCGTCGAAGGGTCTAAGCACAAATCGCATTTGTGATATTTTGGCCCGAAAATGACAATATAGACTGGCAAATATCCTATCGCTGTAAAATGATTTTAAACTTTTTGCTTTTTTGTACAACTAAAACTAAAAATGAAATAGGGATACTACTTTCAACATCCTTAATTGTCATTCAACTATTTCAGCTTTCCGAGTTAGCCAAATAGCACATGGGCTTTGATTGGGACTCCACTCCTACTTCCTCTTGGCATTTACACAGAAAAAAATTATTCATTCCAATACTTTACTAAATTTGAAATTCACTTTAGTCCTTCGCTCTGATATACCAAGAATGATCTTCTAGGTCGAAAATCTACAACTTTCAAAGGAAAAATTCCAACACAATTGCAAACAGTTAGGTAGATACATCTGGAATTTTCAAATCATAGGAAATATTAATGAAAGTAGATTCACAATTTTTTTTATTTTGCCTCTTCTTGTTTGACTATACTGATGCGGTGTTTTGGTAGAGTAATGGACCACTAGACAAGGTACGAATTTAAGCATTCTGATGCTTATTTCTCAACTAGAATTTCACTTAAAACACGATTCTTGCATCAAAAATTACTGAAATCAACTCCTAACTAAGATATTAACGTTTTCATTTTACATTGGTTACAGGACTTTTGAATTGCCCGGTCACAAGAAACTCAATACTCTACATGCGTCAAATCACAAACTACAACGGTTTTGGTAGGCTTCTCGATCAAACATTGTTCATTCCCCACCCTCCATTGTTCAAGGAGTAAACAATTTGATGTAGCTGAGCCAAAGCGTCAATATTGAGGTTGCCAGATTTTCATATCGCAGAGAGTGTCATGGTAATTTTTAGTGTGCGATTTATCTTGGTTAGGAGTCAATTTCAGTAATTTTCACTGTACGAATCGTGTTTTACGTTAAATTTTGGTTGAGAAACATGTATCAGACTGCTTAACTTCGTACTTTGTCTAGTGGTCTATTGTAGAGTAGACATCACAAATTTTTATTGAGACTAAAGCAGAAACCGGTCGGACTGCCGAAATTATTCTTCTCACACGCCGGAATTGACCTTCAAGTATGAAAACATAGAGCCATGTGTTTTATTTGGTGTTCATAAATATACTGGTCATTGGTTATCGAATCCACAAGAAAATACTACATTTAATTTTTTGGGGTAGAAAAAAACCACAGCAATAATGGCTGAGAAAATCAATACACGTTTTAGCGGGAAATTCATAATAATACTAGGATGTAAACATGCTGCACATGCAGTAAAAACAAATAGTAAATAGACTGCAAGTTGAATAACAATCGTAACAGTAATTTCTGATATTTAACACAATTATAGAAATTGACAAACAGACCGGCATTATCACAGAGAATTCTTGTCTCAGGATAAAAATGTGTCAGCAAAGGGTACTGAATAATTGTTACAGCAAAAAAATTATTATTATTTTTTTTTTTTTTTTTGGTCAAAGAAGGTGACTGACCTGAAGCAGGTTGATCAAAAATAGTTTCCTAATTATGAGTTTTACTTGAATTATAGAATAAGTCACTTTGCCAATGCACTGGCCATTTTTACTTTTGTGATGAGTTTCACTGTAATTGAAGAATCATCTCAATGAGTTTCACTTGAACTAAAGAATTTTGCCAATGAGTTTCACTTGAATTAAAGAATTATCCGAATGAATTTCACTTGAAGTAAAGAATAATCCAAATGAGTTTCACTTGAACTAAAGAATTCTGCCAATGAGTTTCACTTGAACTAAAGAATTCTGCGAATGAGTTTCACTTGAATTAAAGAATTATCCGAATGAATTTCACTTGAAGTAAAGAATAATCCGAATGAGTTTCACTTGAAGTAAAGAATCATTCAAATGGGTTTCACTTGAATTAAAGAGTGATCCACTTTGCACCTACATTGGACATTTACGCCTTGATAAGTTTCATTTGAATTTTAAAATTAGACAGACAGCTCCTGCATTGGCCATTTCCGCCTTTGTGAAAATTTTCACTTAAATACAATAATGAGACAATTTGCTGTAACAAGGGCCTTTTTTTAAGATGGGTGTCACTTGATTGGTAGAATAAGCACATTTGCTGCAGCATTGGCCATTTAAATGTAGATCATGAGTTTTACTTGAATTATAAAATGAGGCAATACGACTCCTTTCTTTTCTTTATTTATTTTGGTGTAAATCATATCCTATCAGGGACATACAGTCATTAGAGAATATAGAGAAGACCAACAGTATGGACACATAGACGTTTCAAACTTTCCGGGATTGGGGCCGAAAGGAATCTAATTAAACAGACTCACTTTTTAGTTCCTTGAATATTGGTGGCACCGCTAGGATTTAAACCCAAAACCTACTGATAGGAGATCCTTATTGGAGTCAGATACGCTACTTCGTGGGACAACTGGCCAGAATTATTCTTCTTGAATTTACGGAAATTACTTATTTATAAAAGAAGAATCAGAAGCTATCACTGTGACACTAATTCAATGAAAATTTGATTGTTTTAAAAAAAAGATAAGAAAAAAAATCTGTACGTTTTACTCTAGCTGATTAAAAATTAATCAAAAAAGAGTATTGAATAATCATAATTGATACTTCCCTTTTGAGTGCTCTATGCAAGGAAAGATAATTGAGAGTGCAGTGTTTTGATCAAAAAAGCAAAAATGGGAAAAAAATAGAAATAAATAACAAACAAAAAACTCAAAAACTAGAGAAGGAAGAAGGAACATAGAAAAAACCTGAACTGAACAGACAAAATATTGTGCTCAGGATACAATGCGGATGAAATTTGAGTTGAAATGCGATAAAATGAGCATCCGTTGATATAGATACATGAAAAACCACAGCTGTTGAGTTCATTTGAAAGTTACGATTCTTAACAAGCTGCATCAACCTTTTACAATAAACAATTATTACAGTCTTCTCGTTAGAGGGATTAGATTTAGTTTAGACTTTCTTAGTTAATGAGTTTGATATCTGTTCAATGCAGGTTTTCACGAACAAAATATTCAGTGACGGAATAATACATATGTACAAAGTAACGTTAATGAGATTATGTCGACCCCTGCAGGTAAAAACTGCATTAAGCCCTTACAATAATTACAAAACATGAGACCACAGTTAGTTCCGTATATTCCCACCAAATAGGTTCATGTGAGAAAAAGTAAGCACAAGATTACAAATACTGTTCAATACTTTTTTTTCCTACATGATTTACTAGTCAAACAACCTCTTGAAGCCTTATTCAATGGACTAATAGACACAATACGAATTGAAGCATTCTGATCTATACTTCCTTTGCAAAATTTTTAGTAAAACACGATCTGTGGAATGGAACTTACTGGCATTACCTCCTAACCAAGCTATTAAGGTTTGTATTTTGCATTAATTATGAAAAATTTGAATTTCCATGTATAGGAGTGTTCCTTATACATTCATACCTACATACATAGATAGACTCTTGACTCTTTGGCTCAGCTGCTAAACGTTTTTAACACTTAGAACGAAACAAGGTGTGGGAGGAGCACTGTTAAATGAGAAACCTTCCAAAATTATTGTAGTGCACGAGTGGATTCAAGTAGACTCTAGTTTTATTTAAGTGAGCAGCATATTCAAATGTTTCATGACTGGAACTACAAATCGCATTTTACGTAAAGTTTTGAAGAGGACAACACTTGTGTCACAACGATAAAATTACATAAGTAGTCCATTAATTTGCTTCCCACTCAATTCTTCTTTATATCTAGGGTAGCGGCTATATGCCCTGTTGTTAAGCTGTACTTATAATTTATTTGTATAACATTTGATGATGAACCCTGGTAAAAAGAAGAAATTTCTTTAAGGTAATTTTGCATTAATACCTTTTCCAATTTAGATACCTAGATAGGTGTATATAAACAATCAAAGAGTCACATAGCCCATGAAGCACTCATTAGAAACAAGAACAAAATTGTCTCAACAACCACTGATAATTTATCAAAAAATATTTTCTGAAATGTATCTTTCCATATTTAATCTGTTGCTTTTCAAAATGTTTTGATTGTTTTCAACATTCCAATAATCATAATGAATCAATTTATTATTAGAAATAATAGATTGACTTGATGTTGAGGAACTAGGAACAAGGCTACAGAAACTTATAATACAATAGGTACAACAAAGATAAACATCAGTTAAACGAGAATGAATCCAATCTCTAAAAAACAATAAACCGTTAAGGCAAAGACACTGTGATGTAAAATAAATACCGATTCACTTAGAAAAGATGAGGCTGATGGAACCTCAACGATTATCTAAGATCAGATTAAATTAAACGTTCGATTTCAAATTAAATTCTAACACCAAATAAGCGAGATGAAAGAAAAGCGCAAAGTAATGCAACAAGCCATTTTGATTTTTGCTAAAATTGATTGCAGCTGCAATATAAAATGACTAAGAGAGTAACACTAAGGAACTTTGGGTGACAATTCAAAAATCTCAAACCGGAAAGAAAAAAGACTGCAATATCATATTATTAAGGAAGGCAAAAAATTGCTTATCTTTAGTTGAATGTTCAAATGTGACGACTGCAAAAAAAAATTCCCTTTTTAAAAATTATTCAATGTAAAAGAGGGACATGATATGAGTATAATAGAAAGAAAGCAAAAAAGATTGGCCATTTTTAGCAAATTTAAAGGCATTCTCACTTTGACCATGAATTGGGAACAGATCAAGAGGTAGATTCTAGTTTTTGCCCCAAAAAATATAGTTTATCTTTTCCTTTTTACTAATAAGAACGATGAGGAGAAACTGGTTTTGTAGCAGTGCCTTGCGCTACTATCATTGATAAGGAGATTTGACTAAAGAGTCAATAAAGACAATCATATTTAAGGCGAATCTTCAGCACTTTGAAAGAATGATGCGATAGACGATCAATTGATTGATCATTACTGGATTTAAGAACAATTCATCAGAATTTCTGGGTATCATATCCTAGATGTAGTCCATCAGGAACTTGCATTCAAGTTTTGTCTAAGATACACTTTGAAATAACTTCGAAGGTGCTGCCTGAGTGAAGTTTGCATGACGCTTTGCCTTTCCATTTGCGATGTTCAATCAGGACGGACTCATAACGCTATTTCGAAATGTTTCTCCAGCAAACCTTGTATACTAATACGTGACGGACTGCAGCAAGATGTGGTGCTCGGAGATTTTGGAAAAAACGTCCATAAGTCCAGAAAATATCAGTTGATCAATCGACTATTTAATCATTCTCTGAAGTGCTGAGGATCCATCTCAACAAAATTAATTCAAAAGAGAGTTTCAACCAATATTATGCAGTTAAAAACCGTGAAAAGGTTTTGATCTTAGACTTGTTTAATGACATGTACTGCCTTAAAAAAATACAGGGATCGGAAAATTGTTTCACAACTCCGCAAAACTTCATTAATGGCGCTTGCTGACAAACTTAAAACAAATAGGTAGTACCATCAATATGTCAAGTCTACAGTATCGACATCTTGATGTATTTATAGAGTTTAGCCTACGTCAACACAATGACATCGGTTTCTTGATGACTTCAGTTCACTTCAGCCCAAAATCTTCAGACAGAAAATATCAGTATATTAAATCTAAGAAAGAAACGATTCTATTAAAATTCATGCACCTACTTGTCAACCATCATTTTAAAATCGACTTAGAGTGAATGAGGCAGTGGCAAGGAATTATTGCGGGACTGTAATAATTCTCATGCATGACATTTTGTGAAAAAACCAAGAAAATCATGAAAAAGTTTCATTTGCTAGGGTTGAAAACAAACTGGGAAAATTCCTAGAAGCTTACTTTGCTACGTTCTTTCAGAAATTGGGTTGAAAAAATGGGTGCCACCGACCCACTACACTTATCTTATCATATCTCGACAAATTGCTAAGATTTTAAGACTAAGAAAATCATAAATACAAAAGACAAAGCTCTGAAAGCCCAGAGAGCCAAAATCAGTCATAGCTTTGATAGCTCTAAGTTATTATCAGAAGAAAATAGATACTTGAGGAAGAGGAAAAAATTCTGAAAAGAAACACCTGAGATGTTGGGATTTGTGGAATTTTTGTAGCAGTTCCAAGTTTGGCCTAGATCACTATCAGACAAGCGACATACTCAATGCAGCCCTAACAAAAAACTATGGCTGCACACAGAGTATTTTATAGTATTCCTAGGAAAAGCTAAAGATTCACCTTAATGCCAAGATTGAAACCTTGGTTTCAAACTTAGGTTTTCATTGAAGTGAGGTTCAGAGGTTCACATAAGCATAGATAGTTTGATTTTTAAAAGAGGTCACTGGCATTAAGACAAGTATTCTCCGGAAAAAAGGTGGCAATAATTGTGTTAGAAGTTGTTTTCATTGCCACAAATTGACTGCAGAAACTATGTAGGAAGTAACCTGTGCTTTGGCTGCAAAGAATTTGAATAATAGTCTAGCAAAACCTCATACAGTAATACATCAATTATCCGCTTATCATTTGTCCAGTTCTATAGTTATTCAACGTGTCAAATTATGCAATATTTTGCTTGTTTTTTCTTCATTGTGTTCAATTTTCTTCGTTTTTTCCGTACATATTTTATGCAGCTTGATGTGTTGCATTATCGATTAACCACCATTTTAGTTATTCTGTGAGGATATCTGCCACAATTCATCAGATGGTCAATTTACGGTATTTCGTAATAAAAGTAAACATCTTATATGCTGAAAAATACACAAATCGGCGCTATCAAGGGAAGACCTACTCTTTCTTGATCAGAATTTAGGTCCGTTTAACTATTACAAAGGAATTTGCCTTAACAACATTTGTTAACTAGCATGAAGAAAAATTAGAAAAAATTCCTATATCACTACCGAACAAGATCTGTACAAAGGAACAATTAAAAAATAACCAAAAGATCGTAAAACTTTATACAAAAACGCTCGTAACAAAATTTCTACACATAATGTCTTCGTCAGTTACTTCTTCACTCTACAAATATTCGAATAAGAAACTTGAAGTCTGTCAATGCGAAAGAATACATAATTATGACTAGCACGAGAGAAGGGGAGAGAAAAACAAACAGAGAAAAGCTAAAACCCATTAGCTTAGACCGCGTAGAGACATTGCGCAATTCAAGTCAAACTGATTTGAAACTTAAATAAATTTCATGAAATGTTCTCTTGATATTTTCTAATGTCGTTTTGAATCTTTGAAAGCATCGACTTGCTTTGCTTGAGGTTTTCACGTAATCAAGGCTGTTCCCTTGATTCAATGATATTAAGAGAAACGGCAGAATAAATTTCAATGATCAGGGCACACCACATAATCTGCTTGCATGATACCAGTCAATTACAAGATTATAATAATAATAAAATATGTTGGATTTTTAGGCATTAATGCTGTTATGATAAAGATGAAATTAAAATTGATTTACATACTTAATTTTCATTCCTTTTCTTTTTAGTGATGGAAAGAAAGTATACTAAAAAATACAATTAACGCCATAACCGCAGTAATGAAGATGTTATTAAAGTAACATCTTCCCTACAGCCTTATAGATAAAAATCCAAGCTATTTCATTATTATAAATATCGCTGATCAGCGCCAATTCCTTTAAGTACAAGAATAACGTTATAAAGAGAACAGTCAGAAGTCTGACTGAAATTGTACTTATTTTTTGTTGGTTTCAAAGATTGAGGGCTCTACTTCAAAATATACTTATAAAATGAAATGAATGCTGCATGCATTAAATAGAAAATTTCACAATCCTTTAGAAAAATTCAAGCAATAATTAGAGATTTCCATTTACTATGATTCAGAGTCAGGTTTTACAGAAATATGAAAGAAAGGGGGGGGGGGGAGGAATTTGCCTATTGATTTCTAAAATCACTCAAGATTCGTCAAGAAAGCCATGTTAGAGGAAAGACCTTCTTTTAGGACCTGAACGCATCAAAAGTTAATTTGACATCTTCACGAGTATAATTTTAGACTGAGAGAGGGCACTGAAGCCTCTTAAGGTCAATTTGAGATAACTTGAACAATTTCCCTCAGCGGCCGCAAATCTGAACATGATGCGAAACAACATGAACGAGAAAGAAAAAAAACAGATAAAATGCCGAATACGATCACATACGAGTCAGGACGGGAGGATGGAACGGACAGCCTCGTCGGTGGCAGGATCCGAGCTGTCCTTCTGCAGGTTGAGTATGCTGTCGATGGCACTTTGTACTTGCGCGTTGATCTCGTCGTCATCCGGACAGTGTTTCTTGGACACGACTTCACTGCCAGGCTCACCATCTTCACGATCTCGCTTCACCCCGGTCGTGACTGTCTCGGAACCGCTTGGAGGGTTTTGAGGATTTCCAGTGTCCTCTGTGAATGATTAATCAATTTTAATTAGAGAGCCAACTTTATAATATGAACATGGTAATTTACTTTAAAAAAATCGAGCTACGAGCCAAAAATAAATTAAACAAGTACTATTTCAAACTACGTAGAGATGAGAAATAATAAAACACTTACACGAAACAAAGCAAACGTTTCGACCGCCAACAGACTGCAGTCTTCTTCAATGCAAAAGGAACAACTCAGTTTGCTAATAGTGTTGTAGCTTTTTTTTTTTTTTTTTTTTTTTTTTTTTTTTTTTTTTTTTTTTTTTTTGTAAAATGTTTCCACTTGTTGTTCCTTTTGCACTGAAGGAGACCGCAGTTTGTCGGCGGTTGAAACGTTTGCTTTGTTTCTTATAAGTTTTTTTTATTATTTCTCATCACCATGTAGTTTGGAATAATACTTGTTTAATTTATTTTTGGCTAGTAGCTTGATTTTTTTAAAAATCAATTACAATGTTCTACGCAACTTAGTCAGCCAAATTTGGCATTAAAATGTCTTTATAATATGTTAGGCTCACTTAAATGCGTCAGTGGTAAGGTTGGAAATTAGTTCTTCTTACATAAAATGTCTTGAAAAAACCAATAAGTTCAGATGAATCATTTTGAAGGGGAGAAAAAGCTTTTTTAAGTCCAACCAATCAAAAGTAGACAAAACCCGAGACTGAGTTCAGCCCGTCAGTGAAAGCTATCTCCTCAGCCCGGCTGCGACATTACAGCTCAACAAAAATATAGTTTCACACTGGTCCCATTCTTAGCACTTTCAAAACAGGGTTCGTTTGTCATTTAGGGTTGAAAAAATTTGAAAAAATTCCTAGGGGCATAGTTCACACCATGCTTTCAGAAAATAAATTTTAAAAAATGGGAGTCAGTGACCCATTCCAAGACTGTTCTGGCTTTACAAGGTTTTCAAAATGAATTTCTTCAACAAAACAGAATTCACTTCAATGAAAAATTTGCGATACCAATTTGCTGTAGATTGAGATGCACTAGAAAATGAGTAAAATGCTTTGATTGGAGGAGAAAATTTCAAGATTTGATGGCGAATTTGTTTAGCTTTCCTCTGAATTTTCACAGTAGGCATAGCAGAATTTCCCAAATGTTTCAGGTTTTCTCCGAGATTTTTAAAAGTTGCAACTGAGATATGTATTCTTCGCATTTGGCCATCGATATGTTTAAGTGAATTTTTCCTTGAGAGAGATTTACTTCCAAGAGACGGATGTGGGAGAAATGTTTTAAATCTTACCAAAATTTGGGTTAGCAAGATTTTTGGCCTCTTGCTTCATTGCTTCCAGATAGCCTGACTCATCTGCAATAAACATCCTGCTCAGTAAAATCAGCTCCGACGTTTGCACCTCACGCTGTAAAAGTTGCAAGAAGACAAATTACAAATTGTGTTATCCATGAGAAAATTTTGAAATTGGTGTAGAAATAATTTACATTTTTGTATAAATAAATAAAAAAAACTGATAAAAATATGATCAGCAAGACTTCGTCAAATTTGATCTCATAACAGAGTAAAAATCGCTATCTCCCAGATGAAGAAACCTGACTCCACTAAAGGTTGCAAAATCGACTTGAGGATTCGATTTTTCATGAGAATGAGACAGCACACTTTCAATTCAAAATTCTGTTAAGTTATGCGTGTAATCAGAATAACAATTGGTGAAATTTTTCCAAAAAAACGCCTAGCAGTTTTCTAGCAAAAAATTTGATTTGTGTGTGGAAATTTTGCAACGTTGAAATTGAGTTACGTGCTTACGTCAAAGAAGCAACGAAATGAATACTCGCTTATACAAACTTTAAAACTGTTATACAGTGACTCATGATTTTCTGGCCACCCATCAACATTTTCTGGTATTTCCAAAGGATTGAGAATGCCAACTAAAAGGATAGAGATAGGTTTTTATTTTTAAAGTTTAACAGAAGTTTTCGCACAACAGGGTATAGAGTTGGAGGATGGCTGGAACATAAGTCATAGGGAGAATCAGTGCCTACTTTGGCTATCTCAGGATGGAGGACTCTAAGGAGTCTCCGGAAATCAATAGTAGACCACTAGACAAAGCACAAATTTAAACATTATGAAACAAAATTTGAGCAACGAAAATTATTGAGGGTGGCTTCTAATCAAGATATTGAAATTTCTTAATGCATGAACTCAAATTTCACGCTCATAAAAAAAAAAAAAGAAAAAAAAAGCCCATTATCTCCTAGAGGTGAGTCGCACACTAAAAAGTACCGGAATATTCTCTGCCGTATGAAAATGTGACAACCTTAATCTTGGAGCTTCCGCTCAGCTGTTGCACGTTATTTACGCGTTAAACAACACGGTGCGGAGAATGCACTAACTGTTATGGTAAGATTTAGTGTGTGATTCAACTCAAGTAAATAGTGTTTTTTTTTTCTTTTTTAAACGTTAACATCTTACCTAGGAGTACTCCAATAATTTTCGTTGCACAAATCATGTTCCACATGAAATTTTGATGAGGAAAAACGTACCATAATTCTTAAGTTCGCACTTAGTCTAGAGGTCTATTACAAGTTTTCTTTAACGCTTTTTTTTTTCTTCAGTATTCCACTCCGCACATTAGAGTTTAGACTGGATAAGTAGGAAGAATAAAACTGAGGCAAACTTACCATACTATCCATCCACAGCAGGTACCTATACTTGTTGAGCATTTGCGATTTCTTATCCAGTAGATGCTGCGAAGTGGCTTCGAAAATTTCATCGGCTTTTTCCAAATCTTTTTCGCTAAGTACGGGTTCATTGAGCGTATGATACCTCAGGAGTCTTTTCACAGCATCACTTTTTGATAGGAACGGAGTAGAGGTGTCCGGCTGAGTCGCACCTTGCTGATCCTTAAATATTTCTTGCTCGATTCTACAAAATAAAAATACCGTTGGTGAGAGAATGTCATAGGACATTACATCTAGCTCTCTAGAAAATGGGAAACAGTAAAAACTATATTCTTAACATTCAGTAGACACATTATATTGTCTCTCGCACAAAGGAACGTGTCTGTGCTGTTTCAGTAATTCTAAAATTTTATTTAGTCGTGAGAGGACTATCTCACAAATTTGTTTAAGAATTTTAGCCTTTTTTCACAAGTGTAAAGAAGAATTAAAAGAAATTTCAGGCAAATTCGAGCGATGGTTCTCCTTAAAAAAATATATAAAAAAAATAAGAAATACTGAAACAGGACGATTGTGGTATGTTCCTTTTTATAGGAGGCAATAATTTGAGGCCTCCTTGATAATGTCTGTGTACGGTTGGCTTTATAAACGACATTCAATGGAAATGAATGCATTCAACAGATACCAGCCTTTTAATGTTGTCCAATTGCGAAACCTTTCAAGGATCAAAATCTTGGAAGGCATTAGAAAGGACATTTATAGGATTGCATTAGGTTGACAGATATCAGAGAGAAAAATGAAATAATTATGGAGGAATTTCAGTTTTGAGAGTAACAGTGGTAAGAGAAGGTAAAATTTCGAATTGCAGGATGATGTCAGTCAAACGTCTTGCACAGGAGAGAATGAGAAAAATGAGTGGAACAAGGCTGAAGCATTAATACAATTAAACGGGAGGACATTTGATTCCGTCACAGGCTCATTTTTAGCGACAAAAACAATCAAAATTGATAAAAATAAATGTCAGCCTGATTCGATGATAACTGAGATCAGGTTGCCACTTAATTTTTTTTTTTTTTTTTTTTTTTTTTTTTTTTTTTTTTTTTTATTGTTTTTGGAGCTCAGAGATTTTACAGCGGCTCAAA
This sequence comes from Bemisia tabaci, assembly GCF_001854935.1. Classification (NCBI taxonomy): domain Eukaryota; kingdom Metazoa; phylum Arthropoda; class Insecta; order Hemiptera; family Aleyrodidae; genus Bemisia; species Bemisia tabaci. The sequence continues at coordinate 1,078,460 of NW_017547106.1, read as the reverse complement.
ACGGTCTACCTTACTTACTGGTCTCAATATTTTAGCCTTGTTTTACCAATTTGTTCATATTTTATTCCAACGTGTTCATGTTCTTGGGCTATGTAATTTGTGCATTGACAAACATCTTATTGATACCCATCTGCGTAGTTTCCTTTTTTGTGGAGAGATATAACAGTAAAATGCTGTCAGAGCAAAAAATAGTACTTACAAAAATGTGCGTTTGGAAGGGTTGAAGGATGGTGGACTGGGCGATGGCTCAGAAGTTGTCTGAGTGCCAACCTAAAAACAGAACCAAAGGAAATTTAACACATCGATCATAACCAAATCTTGAATAAAGGTTTGGAATATTTCATAAGAAAGACTCTGAGTCAAATACTTTTGATAGCATTCCCTTTTTATAGATCAAATCATATTTATTTTAGCTGTAAATCAATTTAGAAAACGAGAGAAAAAGCACTTGATAAAGAACATTTAAGTTCATCAAAACAAAAACAAAATAAAAAGGGACTGAATGAAAACATGCACTTCAACCTGAGAATAAGAACAATTGGAAGGATTCAACCAGGATCTGCTTGACTGCATTTCCCGCTGCCTGAGTTTCTTTCATCTTATAGTTTTGTTACAGAGAAACTGTTAACAAATTTGCTAAGTAAAAAAATTAAAGGATAATGAAAAATTAAATTAGTTGATAACGCTTGCATCTGCAGTAGGGTTAACCAAGAGGAAAATTTGAGAGTTGGAAAAGTTGGAGAGAAAAAATGGTTGCACATAAAAATGTTTTAAACTCACCTGCACATGTATAGGGGAGGTGGCTTTGTTAACTGTGGGTGATGATGGAGGGGGAGGGTGCAAAGGACTTGATGGAGCTGGCGATGATACTATCTTCACCGGCGTTGAAACTTGCTACAAATTGAAACAAAACCCATGCAAGGATGAGATAAATGGAGCACACAAAAACGATTAGCAAAGTATCTAGCAAATTTTTCTATCCCTCCTCCCTGACTTTCCAGGTTTTCCCATCTCTTTGATTTTCCCTTATTCTACCTGATCTTTTCAGAGAGTTTGCCTTAGCAGTCTTCATTTTTATTCATTTTTTATGGCTACCATCACATACTGCCAGGCTTCGAAAGAACACCATAAGAGCCATCAAATGTTGCCAAAGTTCCTTGGACTAATCACGAATTTTCAGGAAAATTTGTGAATATTTTTCTTCCCAGTTATCAGAAGATTTTGTTCGTAATTTGATCTAAGAGATCAGAAAATTGTAAGGAAAAATATTCATAACTTTCTTCAAAAATAAATATTTTCTGAGAAAAAATTGGGCGACATTTGAATGCTCTCACGGCGTTTTTCCTAAGCACAACAGTATAGCTGTCCGTAGAAGGTTACTATGGCTGTCCGTTAAAGGTTACTTTCCCTTCACATTTTAAGAGGCAGCCTTGCCGTAGCCGTTCATATGAGACTACACCCTTCATCAATTTTTTCATATAAAAGACCATGTCACGCAGATATTAGTGTTAAAAAGGCTTTGGAGGAGATTTAATATTAATTACGGTTATCTGCCATCAGCATTCTGTTAGTTGTAAACACATACATGGTAAGACAGTGAATGGAAAATTATTTGAGTATTTGTGAGAACACGTTCATTCCTAAAAGCAGGACCAGCTCAGGAAGTATGTACACATCTTGGCTTTCTAGAGAAACTCATTCAGGAGGACTATTCCTATACTTCTTTTTCAGCCCATGTTTTTTTTCCTCAGATAGATTTTGATTATTGGTGGTGAGTTTCTTCCCATTTTCAGTTGATTTTATTTCATCCCATCTTCAGTTGTTTCTATCAGGATCCTTTAAGGCAATTGCTCCATAATTTTAGAGAACCGTTACATTGACTAATTTTTAAGAATAAAGTCCGCTCCATGCTCGCAAATTTTTACAATTTACACGTTAATTTTTGGGTCATTATTTTTATTCTGACAATTTCAATTTTTATTTTTGTCATGATATGGCACTCAAATGCTAAAGTATATCTCCTCAATTGTTTCAATGCGTTTCACAATTTTTTTCCGTCTAAATGATTTTTTAGTATACTTAATACGTAAGTGACTGTGGAAGATTAAAAGGATAAAATCCAAGTTTTTAAACATTAAGCTAGAATACTCACAAAAGTGACCCCTTGCGCGTGTTGACCAGGGATCGTAGGAATGATTTTGCCAGAGAGGAGAATCTTCTGCTGTTCCATGAAAAGCCTCTGCAGAGCATTGTTTTCAGCAGCTGTTCTAGTTTTCTTACTGCTCAGGATTGAGATCTGGTTTTGAACTGCTTTCAAATGCTGAAAAAACAAGAATTTTTGGGGATTAGAAAACATGAAATTTAGAACAAACTTTGAGGAAAAAGATTCCTTGACTTTTTTAAGTTTTCCCTGACCAGAATGATCAAAATTCCCTGACTTGTCACATCGACAATTAACATGTATAGAACTGAAAATGAACTTTGAGATGAACTTTTGACATTAATTTTGCAACAAATCACTGAAACATATGATCCTCTTTCTTTCAGGTATAAATCATTCAATTAACTAAAATTGCCATTTCTCATTGAAAATTAATCCTCCCATCAGTATTCAGAATACGACAAAGAGCACTGAACCCAGCATCAGACTAATTTCAGTTTGACTGTGTGCATAGTACTGATGTATTTTCAGATTTTAAGTCTCAGGATGTTAAATTTCCAGTTTTTGTCATAGATATTCCTGATTTCCCAGGCTTGATGCAATTTCCAGATAATGCCTGTTTCTCAGACCTCAGGACACTGCCTTTACTTCATTTTGCCTTTATTAGCTTCAAATAGGGAGCTGAGCAAACACCACTCAAAAAAAAAAAAAAATTAACAGAATATACTTGAAACTCACCTGTTGCTTTTGAGAGGTTAGCTGAATCGTTTGCACCCGTTGCACCATGGTGTTCGTGTGATCGTTTGAGTTAGCTTCCGAATTCACTTCCTTGTGCTGTTCTGAGACCTGCACCAAGTTTGAATTGACCATTGGCTTGACGACAGCTGATTTCTTTGGTTTCCTACACTTGATGATTGGCTGCGTTTTATTTGCAGGAGGCAGTACCGGCGACTTGTTGATCAGCAAGTTAGGATGTGACTGAGCGATCTTGTTTAAAAAGTCATTAGGATTTGAAATTGAATTAGAACTGTTTCTGTCGTTTTGTTGAGAAACGGGCTGCCGGGTTACTTTCTGCAACGGCTTGCTCACTGAGGAAGCATGATTCTGGAAAATTTGGCTGTTTTGCGTCGGCACCGACGTTACGGGAGGGACTGGCCCCACCCTTCGCACTTGTGATGTGCTTGTCACCGGGACTTTTTGATTGGTTATCACAGACTGATGATCCACGGCCGGGGGGCTTAATAAGTCTTGAGACGTACTTACATTATTACTAGTGCTAATATTATTACTATAGTTCGTACAACTACTACAATTATTGTTACTACTACTACTAGGATTATTATTCATGATGGGAGACAGTCTACTCATGCTAGAATCATGATTTTGTTGGGTTAATACTTGTGATGTGGGAACTATTTGAGGAGGCAGCGTTTGAGCGACCACAGTCAAGTTTGGCCTGTTGGGCAATGTTTGCGCAAATGTTTGTTGTGAGTGACCTTGCGACGAAATGTTGGCTGGCGAGGGGAGGTTTTGAATTGATGAACACTGATACGGGGAGATCGGCGACTTGTTCACTGCCCGCGGGGACTGAGGTGACTGTGCACATTTAGGACTAAGTTGCATCCGCTGATTTGGAGCTTTGTTTGGAGCGATTACCGGCGAGTTTAGATCTGGTAGCCTCGGGGAAACAGAAGTGGGAATGATTTGAATGTTACGGTTATCCAAATTAAGACCCTTTGCTTGAATACCAGAGCTTACACACTGAGAATGCTTACTGTCTGCCAGAGTTGCTGTGCTGGTAGAATTAGGAATCACAGATACAGTCGAGTTCTTGGTCTCACTAAGAATTAAAGGAGGCAAATTTTGGGGCAAGCTATTGACGACTTGAATTTTTGGGTGCGAATGCTGAACTTGCTGTTGACTTTGCTGCTGTTGGGTTTGAATCTGACTTTGTTGATGTTGTACTTGGTGTAGGACCTGCTGTTGGACTTGCTGTGCTGGCTGTTGTACTTGTATTGGCTGTTGCACTTGTTGTATTGGCTGTTGTACTTGTTGTATTGACTGTTGGGCTTGTGGTAATGACTGTTGGGCTTGTGGTAATGACTGTTGGGCTTGTTGTAATGGCTGTTGGGCTTGTTGCTGCACATGCTGTTGGGGTGGATGCTGATTCAATTGCTGTTGTGGAACTTGATGCTGATTCTGTTGCTGCTGATGTTCTACCTGATGCTGTTGGAGTTGATGCTGATGTCTGAGTTGATGTTGTTGCTGTACTGGATGCTGCTGGCTTTGTTGCTGTAATTGGGCTTGTTGTAGTGCTTGTTGCTGCTGCAGCTGCAGCAGTTGATTCTGCTGTTGCTGTTGCAATGCCTGTTGTTGTAATGCTTGCTGTTGCTGTTGTAATGCTTGTTGTTGCTGCTGCTGAATAGCTTGCTGCTGTTGCTGCAATGCTTGTTGCAACACTTGTTGCTGCTGGAGGGCTTGCTGTTGCTGCTGTTGTTGTTGCTGCTGTTGTTGTTGCTGTTGTTGTTGTTGTTGCTGCTGCTGTTGTTGTTGTTGTTGTTGCTGTTGTTGTTGTTGTTGCTGTTGTTGTTGTAACTGTGCATGTTGCTGCTCGGATATGTGTAAAACTGAACTACCCTGCAATCCGTTTATCTGCCCTTTCTGCTGTTGCTCCGGTGCTTCTGTCAGTGCTGATAGGGAGCACACCAGTTTCTGCTGTTCTATTGAAGACATCAAGTTCTGGAAGTCAGTTAAGGTCACTGTGCTTGACATGCTGTTCAGGATCTGAACTTTCTGTGCTTCTGTAAGTGACATAGAGTTCGGAACGCTGTTTAGTATTTGCAACTTTTGTTGCTCTGTCAATGAAGACAGGACCTTCTTATCTTGATGTTGTAAGACAACAGAACTCGGCACGTTGCCGTTCAAAATAACCTGCTGCTGCTGCTGTTGCTGTTGCTCTGCTATCGAACTTTGAATCACCTGGACCTTTTGCTGATCAGAGAGAGAATTCTGAGAGTTCAGCAATTGAACCTTCTGTTGTTCCGCTGTTGTGCTATTAATGCTTCCTGATAAAAAGTTCTGGACTGAATTAAATACCTGAACCTTCTGCTGTTCTGACATCACAGAGTTATGTACTGAGTTCAGGTTCAACATTTGTTTCTGCTGTTCAGAAAGCAAAGAATTTGGAACACTATTCAATAACTGAATTTGCTGATCTGTCAATGAGACCGTGTTGGCACTAAAATTCTTTGACTGCTCATTTATCAATGGGCTTGAGAGATTATTTATCACTTTATGCTGCTGATTCTGAAGCTGTTGGTTCATGATTATCTGCATTTGTTGGTCATTCAGTGAAATAGCCGCTGATGTTGGGGCATTGGAGATAAAGTGAGATGTTTCTTTTTTGTCCTCATCCATGAGTACATTGGCTGAATTGGATGTTGGTATAAGCTGCACTCGTTGCTGTTCATTCAATGACATTGTGCTGGTATTCGAAACAATTTGAACATGCTCATGATGTTGACTTGGCATACTGGTTACAACCTGAACTTTCTGATGTTCATTCAGCTGCATATTTTGCCCGGATTGAGAAAATAGCAGCCTACTTTGTGGATCTAAACTGCTTACGCTATTCAAGGAGTTGATACTGTTTATACTATTCAGACTATTCAAACTAAGATTGTTGATATTGCTCAAGTTGCTTACGTTGTTTTGCAAGCCTGAAGAAACTAGGATCCTACTGGTGTCCATGGATGAAGCATTGCTGCTTGGAATATTAGACAAAATTTGTACTTGGTTCTGTTGATGGTGTTCATTCAATGAGACCGAGCTTGTGTTCGAAACTATTTGCACTCTGTTATGTTCTGTAAGTACAGAGCTGGTATTTGCTGAACCAGTAGACATCAGCAGCCGTTGATCTGACATCGGCATGCTGTTTGACACAACGATCCTGTTATGCTGATCGGTCACAGACATGTTGCTCGGCGAACTTGTGACAATCTGTACCCTGTTTTGTTCATGTATGCTCCCATTAGATGGTGCTGACACAATTACCCGCTGCTGCTCTGAAGCTGGAACGCCTGACAGGAGAGGTACTCGTTGGTTGAGCTGATCAACTGTCAATTGCTCCGGAACATTGGATGTTTGTACTATCTGGACACGGTTTTGATGCTGCTCTGTCGTTAATGACATTGCGTTGATAATCTGAACCCGTTGTTGCTCTGAGAGGGCTGTATTTTGAAATCCAATAAGGCCATTCATGTCTGCCGCAACAATGCGCACTCCGTTTTGCTGATCGGTTGCCAGAATTGGGACAACGTTCGGTGTGCTTCTCGCTGTATTGGACGTTCGAACTCCCGCCGCAGCTGTGTTCAACATCACGGATGGAGTACTCAAAAGCCCAATAGGAGTTTTCATCACAAGAGAATCAGAGCCTGCCCAGCTCAACACAGCCGTCTGAAAACAAAAACAAAAAAAAACCATTATTTAATCAGGAGAGAGGAGCATAAGTGACAAATATTAATTTGTGTGTTATTCGTGTTATTTCATGTTATTTCGTTTTTTTTTGTTTTTGTTTTTTTTTATTTTTTTTTCAAATTATGATTACTGATAAGTTCTCATAAATTTTAATAGGATGCTCTCCAATATCATGATTTAAATGATAAAGAAAGTTTTAATCATACACAAGGATAGTCTGATGAGAAGACTCGAATAATTTCATTCATGCTTCTATGATTGCAAAATCGTGAAAAACATTTGAGTTGCTCATGCTAATTACTAAAGCTTTGATTTCTTTTTTAAATTCCATTTTAAAATTTGAATTAAAAATTCCTCGGACACACTGTTGAGTAAAATTATTCAAATTGACAAGCAATGTAAAATATGCAATGCTACATTTCGGATTTTAAGACCCCCCTTCTCTCTCCTTCGTAACGCTTTTGTGAAGTAGGTCCCTAACCTTCAACTGGTAAAATAAAATAGCTTAATGTTCTCCTTGATCTCCCCTTTTACAGCATTACATATTTTAAGAATGACCACTGAAGTTTATGCCAATTTTTTTCAGCAAATAAGAGGAAAAACTGTACCTGTAAAGATTGCAACAGAGCTTCTTTGTTTCCTGTAGAGGTGATATTAGTATTATTCTGAAAAAGAAAAAAGAGGGAAAAAAGGTATTAAAATCACTCAGGTTCCGACAGGTGTCATGTGCAAAATGCGCCTAAATGTTTCTTATTCGCACCTTCATAATTTGAAGTCATGACCAAATTTGGCGCCTAAATATTCGAAGTCAGCTGGCAGTAAAACATTGATACCTAGCAAAACTCTTTTGATTGATACTAAACTCCACAAGAGACCCGTTAAAAGGATTTAATCAAGTAAAGAAAAACTATCAGAGTGTGTAATCAGTTGGAAAAATTCAACTTCCAAGGTGCCACACATCTGGTTCTTTTCATGAATTATTTCGGAAGAAATAATTTTGGCCCCTGAAAGGCTTCTCAAAGCCTTGATCAAGCTGGTAAATTTAGTCCCTGAATTTCTAAATAAGATTTGAGCATTGCCCCTTTCTGATAATTACAAAACTTATCATGTAAATGATTAATAGTATTGTTTCTTAATAGATAATACTTGATAGTGGTTCGATGTATTGTTTGGTCTAAAACAATATAACATAACCTCAAACAAAAATTTTAGGATTTCAGTTGGAAAAGCTAAAAATTAGCTAAAAATGTTTAACAATTACACTTTTCATCAGCATTTGGTACTCAAAAGAATAAAAAATCTATCACAAAAGACCTGTTCCTTCAGATTTCTAAATTAACTTTTGAGGCTATGTTCACATGTTGAACGAATTGGTGTCAATACAATCTTGCCTGTTTGATGTATCGAATACGATCTATTGTTACTAAAAAACACTGCAGGCCCTGTCAAGGAAGCAAATATTTATAAGTATTAGACAGACGCATCAAAATGATTATCTGATTAAAATTCTTTTCATATGAAACTGAAACGTTATTAAAAATGAAAATATTCTGCCCAAACCTACAGAGAATTATGAACAAAATTAAAAAACAACTTACTTGCAATAAACTACCATGGTCTGCTATTAATTGTGCTAGTTGATTTTGTGCTGCTGCCGCAACACTAGGTGTAACACTCTGAAAAAAGAAGAAGGTAAAGTTATCAGTCTCAAACTATTAGAAGACAAAAATGTAGAGACAAGAGATGGCAAGGAATTTCTGAGGTCATACATCTAACCCATTGACTTAAACTGATAGCTACCAGCCGTACGCGCTGGGCTAAATTTGAAGAGACGGCTGGGAGCCATCTGTCGATTGTTTGCGTTACTTCGGTGATTCTCCGGTAGATATCGTTCTCATCAATGTTTATATGAGTAGTATGACCCATCTATGTCTTACTGTGTTCGGTAATTTCTTGTTTTGTTACAGTATTTTCATATTACTGTACATTAACACTAAAAATAACATTTTCTGTTCTATTCTGATTTTCTCACACATTTTTTCCCCCCTACTTCGAATATTCCAGAGGGGATAATCTCATGCTTACAGTCCCTGAAATCCCATCCCCCCTCTATCAATTATGAAGCCAGCCCCATGTAACTGTTGGAGACCATCAAACTCGAGTCACCTGGCCAGGAATCAAACCAAGGACCTCCCGATCATAGAGCAAACGTTACAACCACTGCATCACAGGAGGCCGACAACCAAATGCTTATCCGAAATATCCAATACTGACTGTATTTCATGATGACAGCAAAACAAATAAAGCCACACAATGTCTCCGTGGATATAACTATGCAAATTGATTACTTCTCAAAATACTTCCATTTGCAGGCATTGTTAATTATTTCACTACTATTTCAATTTTGAACAATAATTGGGCGGATTGAACTGGAACCAGCCTACCTCCATTTCAAGTTACCTAATTGCCTTTTATGTTTAATTTTTTAATCGAGAACTTAACTACTTAACATCAAAAGGTTTTTGCGAATTTTAGGTAATGAAGAATATACTCATCAAATTTCTAATTTCAGTGTGGCTCAGTTTTTTGTATGAAAAAAAGAAAAAGAAAAATAGAACATACAAGAAAATTGGGCGATGTCTGATTCACTTATGCAGATTTTGGTTAAATTTGTTCAATTATACTTATTGAAAACTATTTGAAGCATTACCTGCGGAGTGTTTTGATGAACGATCATTCGGCCATCTTCACCAAGCGATAGTCGCAATGGAGGATTGGTGACCTGAAAATAAAGAGTATATTTTTATAAATAAAAAAACTATTTGTTACAGATTGGAAACGTCAAAAAGATGAAACATATTTATTTTTCATTTGTGTCATATTAGAGTATTGATGAAAAAATGAGGGCAAAAAGCAGATGCTTTTGACATCTGAAACCATTTGGGTTCAAGATCAGAAACCGCAAAAATGATATATTTCAGAGATCTTTCATTAAAAATCAGAGCAATTTAATCAGGTGAGGTAAAAGTTAAGTTCAGAGGTTGAAGTTATTTTTTGTCTAATGACAATTGAGGAGCAACTTGTTGAACATAGAATAAAATAAAATTTGCCTGATGATAACTGATGAATGTCAGGGTGAGCTTTGGCTAGAAGAGTTTTTGCAAAATAGGTCAAGACTGCTAAACCAACGACATCACTCTTCAGTAATCATTAGGCAAATCTGAGCATTGACTTCTGAAAGTAACTTTGGAAATTTTGGATAGATAGAAGTGCAGGGTCTCCAGAATTTATTGTTTCTGGGAAACAGTTTGCAAGGTTGTAAGTAAATTCAGATTGAACTTCCTAGCATACCTTTCTAGGTGAACCTGATTGTCAAAGACAGAGAAAATACTGCTTGTGGAAGCAGGTATTTACTGAAGCATGATACAGACTACTAAAATTGTGTGTTAAGAAATACATTCTGGGCATTGGTAACATGTTTTTGTAATTTTAGGATAGTTTTACTTATAAAATATCTATTCATTGATTTGTATCTCTTGCAAGCAACAGGCCCATTGAGATTTCGTACAACACTGTAAGGCATTATTAGCGCCAAAAGTTTTACATAACATTCGTTCACGCAGTCTTATCAACATACTGCTTTTGAGTTTTTCAACAATTAAGTCCTTCATTCTGTGAACGAGCACTTATTTGTAAACATCTTACCGAAGAAGGGGCTTGAAGTTGCGTTGTGATAAGCTGAGGAGGATTTTGCTGCGGCTGAATGAGATGCTTGATTGTCGAAGGCCCGGTGATGACACTGCTGTGGGAGATGGTTTGCGACTGCGATCCGCTCACCGAATTGTTGATAGATGTTGATGTTGCATTTGATGCTGAAGAGGCAGATGGTGCGGCCGATGATGTTGGAGCAACATCTTCATCATCAATACCTGCGAAAATTTCCATGTAAAATTGGTTAATTAACCAGAATTCAAGCAAAAGTTCTTGATAAGACACATATTCAGACCACAAAAACCATTACATCCAAATTACGAATAAAACACATTGCCTGCCATGATGTTTTAACACACAATTCCTGTCAGACCACGGAAATACACAAAAAAAGCCCCCAAGAAATTCGAATACATACTGTGCTTTGCCCTGACTAATTCTAAAGAAAAAAAAGATGACGTGCCTTCTTCGCCACCTCGCGAAAGGAACTCAGTCTGGAACCTTCTTTGGTAACCAGTCTTTTGCCATTCTCTAAATGTGATCATAGGTACCATATGAGTTGTTTTGTCATAATGTCATAATCAGATGGCCTGTTTGGCATCAATAATCTCTTGCACCATCTCATTTCACGGTGAAAATACAACAAAGCGAAGACCAGAGGAAGGAAGCTAAGAAAATACCTGTCACAATGACAGTGGTTATGCCTGAGGTGACCCGCGGATTAATAAAAATGGGTCACTAGGATCACCTCCACTGAGAACACATTGATTTGAAATCATGAGGTCAAAGCTTGTTCTGTATAAAAACTTTCATCCACTTATTACATGAATTCAGAGTTTTTTTCTTTGAATTCAACTTGCGCTCAGCTTCATTCCTCTTCTGGGGAAAACCTTTTGGATCAATAGAACTGGAAGACCCTATCATGGTGCTTGCTAGTTTAGAGTTATGCACAATCCTCATTTGTTTTTATAGGAGTAACTACTGCAAAATGACATTAGTTGTAAGAAAATCCTTAAAAATATGAATTCAGAGGGGGTCTGAGAACAATGGAGCTTTTAAATGTTTTGAGGATTGACATATTAAGTACTATTGCGCGAAATTTTGCAAGTGTGCCTCAATGAATATTCATTGTTTCACGTATGCTTTCATTGATCCAAAATCGCCAACCAGCTGAAATTGCTACTAAAGAGTATTAACATTTCTTACCTGAAATTTTCATCAAGTTGGCTAGATCAACTCTCGTTGGTTCATCTTCCTTCTTCTTTTTTACTATTTTCTTTGGTAATGGTTTCCTAATCATATTGGTGATTGGTTGACCTTGCGTTGTCGTGAAGGTTGGCGTCGATGCAGTGACCTGCTGCGATGTCTGCATACTCGAAGGAACAGCAATCAGGGCCGGGCCAGTAGAGGTTTGGATCTGTTGGATTTGTAATCCCGACCCTGCTATCAGTCTTACAACCTGAAAATAAAAATTTTTAGCGTTGAAAGATACGACTGCGATCTTGCTAACTCATTAAGACCCTGTTGCTTCCTATATTTTTGTCAACTTTAGCTAGCATCAGTTGGCATGAGACAATCGATATCAATTGTTAACGGAATACTAGAGACTAGTATTTAGTTTTTTTAAAGAACAGGAAGTTTGAATGTATGCATTGAAAAACGTTGATATGTTGATTGGAAAGTAGTTACTTTCAATAATTTATATGGCACAAATCGTTTTCTACATAAAAAATTCATGAGCAAACATACATAGCTTTTGGCACCTTGTCAAGTGGTCCACTTTAACTATCAGAAAATAGATTGACTTGAAATAGCGTACAATGCAGGCACATTTCAGATTTTGTGGTGTTAAGTGACTGTTCTAAATACTGAATTTAAGAGAAGTACTTTGTTTGTAGCACTGGAACATGAAGGGCAAAGGCTTAAAATTGGAAATTTCTAGATATTTTTCATCCTTGAGGGTATTTATTTAATATCAGTGCATAGTTTAAATTTTACAGGAGTCATTAACTACTAAGAGTTACAGGTACATTGGTGCACACTCAGAATGCCTTTTCAATCTCAAGAAATTATTAGAGTGAGGATTATTCATTGCTCGATTTTCCCAGTGAAATCATCGTAAAGCATGCCAAAATTTTGAAGAAACAAACAGGAGTGCAGAGACTTCGCAGTCACCCGATCATGATTGCATAGCCATTCGCTTGAATATAGGAAGACTTATGGTGTTTTTTGTGGAAATGCAGATACATTCACATGTTTTTCGTAGAATCACAGAGAAATTTGTGAGAGTTCTACAGAATCGCAAAAATTTGTCAAAAAAGGATAGGTAAAAGGTCATGGCTTTCGAAAGTTGAGAAGAGAGGAGTTTATAAAATGTTAAGGTCGGTTTAAAAATGGGGAGGCTAAGAACTTTCAGCACCCCTGGAAAAAAAGATAAGAATGGCACACACTATAATCACGGAGTGCAGTTGATGACTTTAAAAACCTGAAAACTTACAAAGTATAATTTTCACAATCGGTTTATTTTCAATGATTCGTACCTGCTGGCCCTGTTGCTTTCCTTGGAGAAGGACGGTGCCTTGAGGAGTGGCGATGCCTCCCATTTGCGACAAAACCAGTCCGCCCGTCTGCGTTTTCGTTGGCTGTTGTGGCGGGGGTGATCGTAGGATGAGCTGCACTCCACTACTCGTCTGTTGCTGAACAACGACTGGCTGTCCTCCGCCAAGGGCTTGATTGAAAACGAGCGTCCCCTGCTGTTGAACAGCTTGGGCCTGGGCTTGTTGACTGACGGCACTATGAACATGACTAGTGGCGGGTATGGGTTGCTTTGGTTGGGATCCGTTTCCGGGAGGCTTTGGCAGGATCTGGGGTGGTTGCTTTGCTTTCAGCGGAACCGGCATCGTGCTCATCATTGTACCTGTAACGTGGCAAGTTAAATATCATGTATCAAATAAAATGCAGAGTACCTCAACTTCTTTCTCGATTCTAACTAAAAATCTACTTAAACTTTAATTGAGGGACAAAATTTATCAGTTATGATAATAATTAAGCGCAGAAGAAAAAATGATTCTTATAAAAAGGATCGTACCACATTTTGCAGAGTAATTGGATACTGGCTACATTTTGTTACCTTTTTAAGATATGTATGTTACGACCTTCTTTGGACAACAGGCTTTTTAAAATAAGCGGAGTTCTAATTTTGAGAAAAATCAGGGCTGAAAAGTGACATGAATATCACTGCCACTGAGTTATCAGATTTACAAGTCAAAAGAGGCTCGGAGCTACTTTTATTTGAAAGGACTTGCTTCCTTTTGATTTTCATTTTATTTATCCACAGCTGTTCTCCAGTCTTATTAGAAAGCTTGCTGAAGGTGACTTGTCTTCTTAATGAGGAAGGGGGAGTTTTCTTTTCTCGCCAATCCAGAAAGGCTGCAAATACTCATCTATAAAATATGAATCAAAGAGCTGAAAGATAAAGTTTCAACTTCAATGTTTTCAAAATTGGCAAAATATGTAAATGATACTATTCAAATATTTAAACTATTCTGATGTAAAGGGCTGAAATATTAAGTTTTGACTCCAATGTTTTAAAAATTGGCAAGTAAAATATTCTGATTTGAAAAGTCTATCATGCTTTGAGGGCCAGTAAAAGTATCATATAAGAAAACACAAAACTCAACAACGATTTCAACATTTTCTCAACTTTTTAGCAACTTTTCTGCGAGATCCCATTTCAGAGAAAACGTGTAAAAAATGTTTTCAACTCAGCTCATTTGATACTTTTACGAGAAGAAATGAAAGTTGCTCAAACCACTGATCCAAATGCTTTTGAAGTGAGGACAAGATGGACAGTAAAGTCTGCCTACCAAACACCATTTTGAAAGCTTTACGCAAGTCCAGCACTTCAACAAAGTGTGTGATTTTTCAACTTTGATCTCATCTAAATATAGCTCATTTCTTCTCATACGTATTTTAGTAAAAAAATATCAAATTTCATGGTATCCATTCCACTGGACGAAAGAGTGGCTAGAAATGCTCGTAAGATTAAACTGATTTTGTGCAGGAATGAGTAATAACTTTGGTGCAAATATCTAATTGGACTATTGACATGCAATTTCACAATTTCTATCCAATTGCTATCCAAAGGTCTAAAACGTTTATAGTAGCAACAGATTTACAAATAAAGCATAGGATTTCTATGTACAAGGTATTTAAAAAAAGGTTTCACAAAGATAGACAAATTTAAAGATTACTTTTTGTTTCTGTTCGTTATTTAAAATTCATGTTTGAGTATCTGGAATAAATTAAGATTAGCGGCATTGATCAGTTGCAAGTGCAGAGTGATTTCAGGGTTTTGTAATGCCACAAATTGCAAAAAACTGCTGACGAAAGTGGGGCATGAAGTTTTCAGGCGGTAGGAGGCCAGAAAATAGCTGATCATGACTGAATTATTTCATCAAAATCAGAGCAGAGACAGAAATAAATTCGGTCAAGCTCTTTCAATTTCATTGGTCGATTAATAACATTTATAACAGCTACGATGCAAGAAAATAATTGAGGGGAAAATTTAAGACAGAAAGGATGAAGGGAAAGGTAGCAAGTCTGATAAATAAGGATGATTTGAGGGAAGTAGCTCAGTCCTCATGCTATGAAGGTGGCAGAAGTGGATGCCTACTTCGAATGTCTCCAAAACTGTTTCTCATAATTGCACTTTTTTGACGCTCTACCAGTTTTGAGACATGAAAATTTGTTTTGAGTTTCATCTATAATTTATTCTTGTATCTTTTTCACCAAAATGCATTTCGAATTCAAACAAGGTGCTTTTTATTTGTTTGGTTAATCTTATATAAGATTATGGCGTATAGATGTATTCGAACAACCGATGATAATGGCTATTTGAATCATAAAGCTGAGCTGAGTTGCCAAGAATATGTTTATATGTGTACAGGGTGTCTACAGAATCGGTAGGAAAAAATTCCCTGCCTTTTCCAGGTTTTCCCTGACCGAAATGATTAAAAATTCCCTGACTTATCATAGAAACTTTACACGAGGAAACTAAAATGAAAAATGTTCACATTAATTTGACCACAGATGCACAGATATGTGAATTCTTTTTCTTCAGGGATTATTCAGTTCAATAAAATTGCAATTCCTCGTTGGAATTGGTCCTCTATTTGATGGTCAGAGTGAGACACTGAGCGTTGAGCCCTGAACTGGATTTCATTGTATGGACAGAGCTGAATTTTTCAGATTTCAAAAAGTTTCAAATTTCTAGTCTTTCTCATAAAATTTCCTGACTTTCCCCATATTCTTTTGACTGGGTGAAACTACCTGACAACTCTGTTTCCCATGTTTTCCAGACCTGTAAACACCCTATTGTAGGACTAAAAAGTTGAATAAGACAAAGACGAGAATAAATGAAACCATACAGAGTAACTAGTGGGTGCTTTGAGTGGAAGCGTGGCTGAGGGAGACGAAGCAAAAACATGGCGGAGGGTACACACCGGAGTTTCGAGTGGCTTGCTGATGGATGATCTGGACTACTTGATGAGTAGGAGCCCCCATCACCTGGTGGATGACGGTGGCTGGCGGGCCTGGGGGTAGAGAGGTGCCGGAGCCTGGTCCGGGGCCATGAGGTAAGGAAGAGGGGGTGAGCGAAGAGGAACGCGAGGAGAGTGAAGAACCGGGAGCAGACTTACCGCTGTTGACGCTGACCTCAACGCCATTGACGTTGACGCTCTGCGATGTTCGACTGCCCATCTGCTGTAAACCTGGCTGGTTGACCTGGAATCCCCAAAAAGCTGATTAGTGCCCCAAGCTTTGGACAAGTCATAAAGATAAAGCAGTTGTTGCTTATTTTTAGCAACGATCAGAATTATTGAATAAATAATTAATTTCATAATAATTATGTGGATAGGACTTTATTCACATAGGTTTTTAGATTGACAATGCGTTCTTCTATATAAGCTTTGTTACCACGGAGACTTAGGGTTAAAGCTTAATAAGCTTTAACAGCAGTTACTAACTTAATGGAAAGGCCATTTAGAGAGGGGCATTCACTCTGCATAGAAGAGACCAGAAACTATTTAGTTCTTACAAAAAGCTTACTAAAAACGCGGAAATCTCTCTTAATCGTATTATTACGATGCAATGCGTTAATCTTCAAAGTTATTGTTGAAAAGCCTATATTTATGCTGTGATAATAATGGCAAAAAACTTAGATATGTTCTGTCACAAATTGATTGCCTTCTGTTTTATTTGAATCAGTTCAAATGTTGTTTCCCCTTTGTTTTGTAGTTCATTTTCTCATCTATTCATGACAGAATTTATGTATTTATTTTAGAAAGCATGTAATGACAGAAAAAAAAGCGAAATGGCAATTTTCCTTAAAATTCATAATGGCCGTTTGTCTTCAACTTCAGATCTAAATCAGACAACTCTAAAACAAATTAAGGGTATGGATGGGTATATTTTTTGTTTTTTGGTTGGACCATTAGGCTATTCAAATGAGGCGTTGCTGATTCTGACTTATGCTTTGCAGGGTAAAATATTCATCAGAAACATGATGGTACGTTTCATTCTTTTCATCAAATCTTTGTTTTCCTCAGACTTGCAATGAAAATATACATAAAAAGAAAAACACAGTGTCTGCAAATTCGGCAGAGACAAATTTATCTACATTTTCTCAGTCAAAAAAATCAAAATTTTCTGAATTCCTGCATGGACGATTTTCACAAATAGAATTTAAAATGAAAAATTTACAGCATTAATTTCACTGCGAAGGATAGGAACATGCAAGCCTCTGTTCTTTACATTATAACCATGACATTAATTAAAATTGCAATTCCTTGATGAAAATTTGTCCTCTCTTCAATACGCAGAAAATAACTCAAAGCATTTGACCCCTAACCAGACTAAGACTCAACTTGACAACGCTGATATTTTTTCCAGAGTTCAAGTAACAGGACTTTTCAAAGTTCTAGTCTTTCTTATGAAATTTTCCGACTCCTCTCTGACTCTTCTTACAATTCCCGGTTTTCTAGACACCTTGAAAAAAAGATGCAGTAGGATAACTAAGTAACATACATTGCTCTGGAGAAAGTCTGGTGACAGCACACCTTGATAATACTGCACCAGAATCTGACCGGTTGCAAAAGAATTTGAAATTATCGTATAACTCTCCTCTACTTGCTGAGGACTAGAGGTGTCTTCTTAAAAGAGGCTGGTGCACGAAATAAATACGATAAATTGATGCTAGTGAATCTAAAATTTCACGAATTTACATCACAGATTTCCTAATTTGCTCAGCATAGTTCCTAGAATACTTACTTGTTGAATACTAGCCTGTCCAACCTGCTGTATAACTTGCTGTATGCTGGACTGTCGAACATGCTGTATGGATGATTGCAGAACCTGCTGTATACTGGTTGTGTGACCAGTGATGTGCTGGATGATGGGCATTGAGCCCTGATCAGCCGAGGTGGCAGCCGACTGCGCGGATACAGGTCCATAGGCAAAACTTTGTCCTGCTGGGGTAAGAACTAACTGTGGACCAAGGCAACTGGTACCGCCCGCCTGGCAAAAGAAATATAAGTATTTTAAAACTTGGAAAATATAATTGGAAATAATTGAAAAAAGAGCTTGGAGTAGTGATGATGATAAGAACCAAAACAATTGCAGAAAATGAGGAACAAGGAAAAACAATTTTGAAGGCCCTGGGCTGACAATCAAAAACAGAAATGGTTCATTCAACAGTGCAAATAGTTCTAAATTACAGGATTGATCCGTCTGAAGTGAAGAATATAGACACAGCTAAAATTTGTGGACGCTTGGGGCTTTGTTCATATTCATTCATTCAACTGCCCCTTTCCTTAGGAGGCCTCACATGATTTACGATGTGATCCTCTACATAGCATCATGAAAAAAAAAACGATCTCAACGAATTTCTAATGAATTCTGGCAGTGAAACCTTGAGGATACATCTTTGCGACAGATTACGATGACTTGCTTCAAAAAAAAAGTAACAGTATGGAAACAAAATTCCATGATGCTGACAAACTTTGAGATCGATTCTCAACCTACCTTAAAATGTTCAAAATTTGGGGGAGTTCTTTTGGCTAGTTTAGAAATTTCCAAAACAAAATCACAAAAATTTCTTTTACTGTTTACAAAAAACTCTTGGAAGTGTTTACTTTTGCACGATTAAGTTTTCAAAGCCTTGAGTAACTGAGGATCTGAAGTTTTTTTCTTTTTCTTTTAAATACCTCTGGACTGTGTTCTGCCTTCTCCCTAAAATTTTAAGAGCCGTCCTATCCAGTAAGCTCAATTATTAGAAGTCATCTACAATATTTTTGGAGGCAAATAACTTAACTGCTGCTGCGCAATTGCGGATTTGAAAAAATTGACGGGGTGCGTTAACTTTTCAAGACACTACAATAGCCCAACCTCTCCAAATTTAAGGCACATTCGGTGCATATCTCAGGGAAGGCAGATCACTGTTCTTGAAAAAGGGCATTAACACATTGCTCCCAAGGGACAGGAGACTTTTCCTGAAATTTCATGGGGACAAACTAGGAATGAGAACTTACAGAAGTGTGGTTCGTGAGGGTGAGAGTGAGGGCTCCACCGGAACTGGCTTGCTCCTGCTGTGCTTGGAGCTGCTGTAGCTGCTGCAACTGATGCGATGTGAGCAGAATCGAGCCGCCGGGGCGCCCCTCCAACAAGCCCTGCGGTAGCGAGTCCACGGTGTTGGCCTTGGTTCAATGCTTCCCACAAGCTGCTCAACAAATCAAAATCACATCTCTCTATAAACAAGGAAAACTTTAAAAAAAAATTGATTTGATAGGTGGTGCTTATAGTAGCTGTATAAAAGAAGAGCTCATCCACTTGATATATGGTCAATTGAGGCATTTTCTGGTAAAAGGGCATATGACGCTAACAATGCTGTTAAAACTGTGCAATTTTTTCTGGCATTTGGGGCAGATGATATTCATTCACAGTCAACTTACTTCCTCACATTAGTGAAGAAAAACTCGGAGAAGATTCAGGGAAAAATTCATAGTAAATTTGTTGGATAAGTTACTTACGACTAGAAAACTACGTTGCACAATCTTAGCAGCATTGAAAGTCTCATACGCCCTTTTACCTAAAATTCTTATGAAATATCTAATATTTGACTTAGTATTGGTGGCAGCAGTGAAGTACTACACTTTAACAAGGTGGTAAAATGGTACTGGGTCCACATCATTTGGTGGGGAAAACAAAGCCAAAAAGTTCCAAAATTTCAATCAGAGTCAAAAATTTTGAGCTCTAATGCGTACTAGAATATGACTGAGAGGAAAGAGTGTTCAGCTCAGGCAGCTTGCATTGGAATATAAAGTTGGGGCCCGCTCAGAAATCTATAATATTTTGAGTCTTCTTAGACCTCATCAGTAGATCACACTTGTCAATGAACCCAACTTAGCGTCCCACAAAATCCAAGAAGGCATCGAAACACCATCATGAATATGAAGCAAGGCATGACACAAAAGTGTGATCTTTGCGCTGAAATTACTAGATTGTTACGTACAGTTCCGGCTATTTCTTAAAGTTTTTTTTTATACTACACTTTATCTATGTGGTTGTATTCTGATGAGTTGCTTTAGATATCGGTTGTGGGATCAAAAGTAGACTGTTTTTGCCACAACCACCTTTTTAAAGTATTTCTGTCATTTTCTGTGCCAAAATTAAGTATAAAAATATAAAATTATTTCCTAGGACAGAGTGGAGTAAGATAGAGATATAGAAAAGATTCTAAAATGTAACTTACAGTGGCAGCAGAGAAAACTTCAGAATAATTATCGAATTATCATATCTGGAACAAAAGTACAAAAAATTAAGGACCCTAACTAAACAGGAAGATGTAGATTCAAGTTGCTAAAAACATGAGGATTTGAGCTACGAATTATACTACGGTAAATAATTTTACCAAAAGCAAGGGTTGTTAGGAAAGCCACAAAGTTTTTATCCTGCCAGAAATTTAGGCGAGCACAATTACACAGGGAAATATCATGTCCCTGACAGAACTCCTAATCTGCAACCCTTGACTCACACTTTCGCATATAAATCCAGTCATTTCACGGAGGAATGCGCAATTTTTCCTTCTGGTCGAGAAGATTCCCAAATCTTAATCTTCTAACTTAACTGCAGGAAAGATGCCTTTTTCATCATGCTAAGACTGATATCAAACCTGCCATTTAAAATTAGAATACTCCTTTAGCCCTGCGAAAAATTTGAAGTCTCTTTGAAACTACTTGAAAGATTTTGTTCCTCAAGAAAGAAATTTCTACATTTTTGCACATTTGAAGCATATTGAAGTATCTGTCCATTGTTGGTCAGCAAGTACTTCGTTGCTTCTTGCACATTCCATGCTCACTGAAATATTGGTTGACATTTAGTCAGCCTGTTCTTTTTGAATACCTACAAAATTTGAGCACTCTGGAATATTGGTCCATTTTTAGTCGATCCCTACTTTTGACCTTTGGGTATTATTCCTTCAAAATGAAAGAAAGTTAAGAGAGTAAATCCTAGGATCCCAGGTGAGCTACGATGGAAAATTTAGGAAGAGCTTAGAACAATCCTATTCCTATGCAAGAGCACACTTACCCTGGATATGGTAGAGGATCTCTTTAGCGGCAGCTTATCCTTAACATGGCTCCGTATCTGATGCACAATACGAAGGTTTCTTGTCCGATCCAAATTCAGGGAAAGAGGACATTTTCTCTCTGTCTCTCCTCAATTGCAAACCTCATTGTTGGGAATCCTGGATGATAAAAAAAGCTGTTTTCCAAGATGAAATACACAATCCAGATGGATGAGGTATGTATCCAAAATTTTCAGTCCTAAAAAGGTAAGCTATCTAGATCCTCCACTCTGACTTCGTATCTTGCACTGGGACTGAAGTTTCCACTTTGATTTAAAATAAACTTGTTGTCTGGTTATTCCTGCAAAACAAAAAGAGAGAGTCATGAGTGAATTTTGTGAACATGGATTACAAACATTATGCAAGTCAAACCTAAAAATTCAGTGTTGCGACATTCCAGAATTTTCCTTTCAAAGAATACTTTTTACTCTGATGAAAAACTAGTGACATTGTTGTTGTGACTCTTTCCCTCTTTTGAATCCGTAAAAAATGTCACTTTGTTTCACCAACTGGCCATTTTGACTTGGGTTCATCATTTTAACACCAACACCGTAGGCTGATGAGATTTGAGTTAGGCACTTTCATCAGATTTTACTGACAAAAAAACGAAGTAACCGATTGTTTCGGTTCGGTATTTATATAAAAAATCTTGTTATTTATACATGAGTAGGGTGTCCTAAATTGATTGGCAGCACTTTAGTAGGCTGATTCTTAGGGGAAAAATAGGACTGCTTTGTTCTATGACACTTTTATGTTTGAGTCATTTTAAGCGAGGATGTATTAATAGGGGGGGAGGGGCAACCCCTTATGTTTCCAGTTTCAACTGTCACCAGAAATGGACAAAGCACATGAAATTACCTTCCGACTCCAAACTTCCTGTAATTCTGTTGATAACAGTGGCTACAGTTTTAAAATAATGTAAATAAAGACTGGTCTGACATCCCCTCTGTTGTTTCAGAAAATAAGGAGAGAAGCCTGAGAAATAGCTGGAAAAATTATATATATAGGCACATGTTTTAAAGTATCTTTTTCAGGTGGGAGGCTATGTAAGACTGAGCTTGATCCCATGTGAGGCTAGCTTAGTCCCCTCTCCCATATTTAGCCGACATAAAATAAAAGCAGCCCCTGAGAGGATAAGTCAGGAAACGTACAGGTTCCCTACATTATAGCTGCGACTTATCAATTTTTGTTAAACTAGAGAAATAAGTAAGTATCTTCAACGTGCAGGAGTTTCAAATTTTTCAAATTTGCCTCTTTTATAGATGAAAAGCTGCCAAATACGTTTGAGAGAACACTGGCATGATTGGAAATTTAAGGAGAGTATATAAGTTGATTGTGAAAGAAAAACCTGTTTTAATTTCAGGGGATCAAAAGTGTTCATTATCCTACGTGATGATCAAATGTGACTGAAAGTAGACAGCATCATAAATCAAGGTATTCAGAACTGTAATGAGACAAGTTCACAGTTGTTTACTTTTGACCGTCAAGCACAGTATCTATTTTAGTGTACCTGCATACAACGGCAGCAACGTCAATTGTCAACTGCTATTGTACAGGGGTGGTGCTTGTCACTGGCAACTAGAATGTAAACAACAGCCAATTTATCTGATGCAAGTGCTTGACACATTTCTTTTTCCCCAATTTCACCATTAGTAGCTTACTAATAAGACTAGAAATAGCCACAACAAGCTACTGGGAGAACCTCACTGTGTTGCTCAGTTTCCGAACTGAAATAAAAGCCCTACAGAGGACTCTGAAATGAGCATTGAAAGACAAGATTGGCCAACAAGCCAGTCATGAAAACAGCGCCAGCATAACTAAACAGGACAAAGCCCCTTTTCTCCATGCGATACATTGAATTGTGTGTTTTGTCATGCTCATAGAGAATTTCAATGATCCGCCCAAAGTAGTACTCTTCAGTCCCATTTGAAGCGTAGAAAGTAAACATAAGTGTCTCGAGTCAACCTTAGACTCACCCCCTAATGCGACGACAAGCAATATCAGATAAGGAAAATATACAACCCATTTGACAAACTACGGCACAGCTATTGGCCCTTAACAAAACCTAACCTAATTTGGGAACGGGTCATACACTAAGTTTTGGCTGCGACAACAAAATTGATGATATCATGTCTTTGATTCCATAGCGTAGGTATGGTAGAAAAACAGAATCTTCCCCGGTAGTATAGTCAACAGACTGTTAAGGTTAGGTTCTGTAACTGTCCGTATTCTATTCTAAACTATGACCCTGACACTAGGCTACCATCAACAATAAAGCATAATAGAGTTGAAGTGCACCTAAGCTAAGAATGAATACCCCGCAACTTTATAAGAAACTGAGAAGCAGTTCTAACTGCTTGACAATTGCGGGGAGCTGGGTAAAAGAAAATAGGGTAAAAAAAAAGGGTGACAATGGAAGAGCCATAACCTAGACGAGACAAAGGTTCAGGATTCTGGGATACTTGTGAGGTGAATCCAGCAAGGCATGGTTTACAGCTTTGGGAAAGGTTTTAATGGAAGTTTTGGATGGTGAAAGAGGCGCTAAGTAGGTTCGATAAGGTAATAAAATTTAGAGTGATGAACTACAAAAATCTGGTGAAAAAAGCACCAGGACAGGCTAAGGCAAGCAGGGCAACCAATTGATGTGTACGTTATCTACGGGGGTTGGAATATTCAATACTTCTGAATGACTTCATCTAGAAGGATAATTAGAACGTACCTTAAATTACGGAGGTTAGCGCACTTTTATTCGCGGTTAAAACTACAGAAACTACGAAACATCGAATGCAAACTGAGACAGTCCAATAGCTCAGGCAATGGAGCATTCGTCTGGTTGGATTCACAAACAAAATTCAAAGTTTCACGAACGAACGGCAACACGGAGTCATTCGTAGTTAATTTCACAATTGATAAATACTTTAAATACGTATTTCACACTTAAAATTAGGACACATGGCATAAAACGCGAAGGTAAACAAACGGCGAATAAAAATATTTGAAATGATAGCCTTTCAGCTGTCGGCCATTTTGCATCGATGACCGCGCGGTTGCCAAAAGAGCGGCAAAACTTTTGGTGGCACCTAAGTTCGGCCGAAAAAAAAGCAACGCGCGAAAAAGTTCGCCGGTTGAAAAAAAAATGCCTTCAGAGGAATCACGAGCCAATTTCTCGTAGACATCCCCAGCGCAGCTTTGCTACGTCATCTTTCAAAAATCGGAAAATCGGATTTTCGGTGTGAATGAGACACCTCAAAGTTCCGATCGATTCCGGCCGCGTTGCAGCCGCCTCAAAATCCCGATCCGCGGAAAAAACACATCAGCAAAAATGTGACTTTGGGAGGCTCGAAGAATATAGCGAGCAAAACAGCGGCAAAAAGTTGATAACAGCCGAGAGACGGGAGAGTGTGCGAAAATGGAGGCTCGAAGAACGAAGAAGCGGAGGGGAAGAGAAAGAGGAGAGAATGAGTCAAGGTCAATGACATAGTCTGGAGCAGGTCCAAAAACGGTCAAACGCATTGATAAAGTGCGTTGATAGTAAGTTATGAAACTTGCGTAATCGTCTCAGTAATGAAAACCATAAATTTTATTTCTGCAGTCTGCGGGGCCCCGGCCGGGACTCGCATTACAAGCAACGCCCCTCCACCAATGGCCGTCAGCGAGGGGAGCGGTAAGCCTCGGTTCCTGAAACAGATGTAGTAGGTGGGAGAGAATGAATGGGAAGGCGGGGGGAGGAGGGTTAGAGTGGGAATAGAAACCGAGGGAGGGGATGGAGCCTTAACGTCCTCCACGTAAAAGCACATGGACATTCAACGATATCATCGTACTGACAACAAAACGGTCTTGAGGATCAACCAGACGAGCTGGTGCTAAAGAATTAAAGGCGAGGGGTCATGGCAGGCACGAGGGCAGAACAAAGAAGTGCCGAACGGGTGACCCGCACTTTTTTGGCGGTTGCATTAAAAAATTAATTTTCGAGCGAAAAAGCCGCCAAGGCATCCTAAATCATAAAAACCCTGAAATCGGGACGGACCCTGCATCGTTCGAGAGTGTGAACGGCGGTCTTTCGGCTGAAAAACTATAAAAAGGAGAACGTTATCAAAAAACACTTACCTTCGGTTGACGAGCCGGAGTCTTGTCGTCTCCGAGAAACGGGGTTCACACGTCAAGAGCGACGAATCCGGGCCTCTGATTGGTCGGAGCTCACCGACGTGTAGAAAGTGATGCTATTTAGGAGCCCAATCGATTGCGCTGTGGAGGGGATACGAGCGGCGGCGGCTGTCGCGACCGCCAAGCGGTGTGCGCAGCTGCCGCTGGATCCCCAGGTGCCGTTACTTTCGGTCTCGACTCAATCGCATCCATCCGACCGGAGGTTTTTCGAAAAAAATTTCCGCATCAAAAACCCCGATTTTCCGCCGTTTTCCGGCCGTGATTCTTGCAGCGCGGCTATCTTTACGAAGCCAAGCGGGCCGCTCGACGAGCCGTATCGAGATTCGTGCCGTCGCCGTCAAAACAACGGGCTAGGACGGCACGCGAGCAAGTTCACGGACTCCGCAGAAAAACAATCGCCAGAATCGGACTTTTTCCGAAAAAAAAGCGGACGAGGAAGACACAACAAACGGCGATGAACCCGAGGACGAAAGCGTGGAAGGAGAGGCGAGAGGAAGGACCGATAACGGAGGACCCGAAAGCAAACAGTTGAATAACACTTGAGATAGCCTGCTACGCGGTGGTGGGGCGTAGTTGGCGCGGCGCTCGGCCAATGGGAGCGCGGCCGGGAGAAATTTCAGGCGGGGCTAAAATTTCATTGCGGAGAAGAAAGCCCTCGGCTTGTGAATGGAGATGATAGTATGGTAGTAGTCTTGCTTGTTAATGATAAATTCTCCCTCTTCTTGCCCCATGCCCCTCGGAAATGTACGGAGCACCAAGTCCAATGCCGACGCTAGTTTTTATCAGTAGGGAGCAAAATGTGCGGCCCAACTCGCGCTCGTAGCTCCAGTGGCTCCTCGTCGGTTGAGGGAGGATGGAGACTTCACAACTTGGACGATCTACGGTGTTTTGGTCAGGAAAAACGGATTACATTTTGCAATCAGGAACCACTACCTCTGGCTCTTCGATAAAAACACCTTTCTGCATGGGGAAACCAATGGCACGTATGTTGTTTCTAAAATACGCCAGAGATAGTGGTTCCTTACTGCAAAATGTGATCCAAATGTCCTTCGTATGACGTATCGTACTTGCGTTCGGCGAAAAGGAACCAAGTTACCTTCATGAACAGGGGAGCTGTCCATGGGAAGGGCCGCATTGCTATTAGCTGAGCACGTGTAGTGCAAGGTTGCCACAGAATTTAGAAAATGAAATTTCCTGATGTTTCCCTGATTTCATAAAACTCCCTGACAATTGAGGATACGCCAGATGTTCGAACAGACATGATTTGAAGTAGTTTTCAGAAAAATTTGTTGTTCGAAACGTCTAACCCACTCTAGAGAGAAGAGAAAGGTGATTTGACAATATTTCCCTGACATTTTCGTCATTTCCCCCGACTTTTCAAAATTTCCTGACATTTCCAGGTATTCCTCAACTGTGGCAACCCTGGTGGTAGTACAATATCGATATTGAAACTTCCAAACCACGTACCTACCTATCTCGTTTGCGGTGTCTAGAGATTTCCGCCCCTGGTTTATTTTTTGAAAGAACAAAAATGGACATCATATATCCCTCGGCGTTTCTCGAAATTTTTCCTTATCGCAGGATGAACAATAAAGGAAGTTTTTAGGAATTTATTAAAGTTGAGCCAGTTCTCCAATTAAGGAATAAAGTATGACAGGAAGTCTGCAACGTCGCAAACCGTGATACGTGGTTTGGAAGTTTTGCCGTCAATGTAATTACATATTATGTAGCCTGGAGCGCAAAATTTTGAGAATTTATCAGGGCCGGATTTTCCTACTTGCCGCCCATGGGCCGCCTGTATTTTGCCGCCCCCTTCTCATTCGTTTTGAAACATCAATAAAAACCATCGAGTGAACGTGCCAGCGGGGGAGGGGTGCAGAGGACGCGTTTACTCGTGTTGAACACATTTTTTGGGAAAGCCCTGTCAACACTACTAGCAAAAACAAAAGGTCACGGAACTTTGCGCGAAAGTCAAGTTTCGTAAACCTGTCTCTAATGGACAAGACCTTTCATTCATAAGAAATGAACGAAAAAATTATGAAAGAACAAACACAAAATTTGGTTTAATGATTTTAACTTCCGCCGCCGCGCCGAGTTTGGCGCAATGCGTGAAGTATTCATGCATTCTTGTAGGCACTATCCGTTTCACGCTGACCATAATAACCGCACTGTGTTTGGTGCAATGCGTGAAGTATTCGTGCAGTCTTGTAGGCGCTAATATGTGTTACAGGCCGATTGCCGATTGCCGCGCCGAGGGCTTCTCCTTTTCCTCTCAATTCCTCGTCATCATTTCTCCCTAAGTCGCGCCGTTCCAGGCCAAATTGCGTGTTTGGTTTCTCTCTTAACTCGACTACTTAAAGGTGCTGTCTCTTGTATCACTGAAAGACGACAAAATTAAGAATTACTATACTCTCGGGAATGAGAGATTTTGTAGCCTTTTCTCGTTTGTAATTTTTTATTTCTAAATCCGATTTTTTTATATACCTACATTTAAAAAAATTGCAAAATTTGCCGCCCCCTAGATTTGCCGCCATGGGCCGCGGCCCATGTGACCACCCCCTTAATCCGGCCCTGGACTTCATTCGAGAACGCAAAGTACTTAAGTATGTATTAAATCTAAAAAATGGCCTTAGTAGCATCTAACATCCTCCTTCTGATCTAAAGGGAAAGGCGACCTGGGACATCCCCCCCCCCTTCCCCAAGGAGCGCTTACTTTTAAAAGCGCCAATCGAATTTCCAAAGGAGCAGATTTCAGCCTATCAAGCGGATTGCTTCACAAAAATTACATCGAAATAAATTCTGCCCAAAGCGATTTTGCCAACGCACACATTGTTTTTCAGAAAAACCGGCGTCCTTTTGCTGGATGTCATCCTTTAGAATTTTATCCAGGGTCACTTCAACAGGTATTTGAGCTCGGTTGGAAATTTTTATGAGAGCAGGGAGACGCACGTAAATTCCGTGTTCCACGATCAAATGAACTCATTAAATACTCATCAAATGCAAGATGGCAGGTTCATCAACATTTGACGGCTCGCCAACTTTCAGGCCTGGATACACGCTCAAATGTCCATCAATTTCCGATCAAATGGTGACTGGGGCGCACCATCACCGCCATTTTTGTCATAATTTTGATCGGAAATTGACGGAAATTTGAGCGTTTATCAAGGCCTTTGGATAGTGGACTTGCGCGAAAACCAGTGCGCATCTCCGCCATCTTGCATTTGATGAGTTCATTTGATTGTGGGACACGGGCTTCAAAATCTACGTTTACAAAGTTGAGTAACAGGCCGAGAAGGCATGGTTCATGGCATCAAGGCTTAATACGTCAAGAAGACCAAAAATGACGAGCAAAGTTTTTAAATTTTTTTTCCCTATGGTGTTTAACGGTGGTTCAGTGATGTCGTCGGCAAGATGCGCCTTCATTTACGAAGGATGCAATATTGGCATATTGCGTGCACTAGAGGTGGCGACCCAGGCGTTCCGTTAACCGATTAAATCACAATACGTGTGTGAAGGATTGATAAATGAAAAAAAAAAAAAAAACTATATCACAGGCTTGCTTTTCTTCAAATGACTGTTCATGCATGTTTTAAACTGTTGAAAAATGATAGGAACTGATTTGACTTAAGGTTTTTTCATTGTGTACAGTTTTCTTTCCAAATTAGTACAAAAAGAAAATTCGAGCTTCTTCTTTTTTTAAAGATGTGTGCGATCACTTAAGTTGTAAATGTAAAGCTAAAAAAAGAAATTGACAAGGTTAGAAACCAAAATATACGTTTTTCTGACTGGAATTGAGGGGCTTGGAGGACAAGGCGCATGAGTACAGTTTTTGAAAAAATTGATATATTCATGAACTCCACTAAAGCTAGTTTGAAAGTTTATTCTGTGGAAAATTCACAGATAAAATCCAACTTTAAAGCATCAAAAAGTGAGTTTAAACTTTCTTTCCGCCATAAGACTCCATCTAAGTTTGAAACTTTAAACATGTATTTCTCGAAATAACAAAAACTGCACTTATGTGCCTTGTCCTTTTAACCCCTCAATTATGATATTTCACGCTCATGTAGTTATACTTGACAATAAGCAGATTGAACGAACACAGATTAAAAGCTAATGAGATCACAACATTTATTTATAAAAGCTCTGAGACAATAAATTAACAACAAACAAGTAATGAAAACAAAATTAAAAAAAATTGTTTGAAACAATTATAAATTTAAAATCTTTGAGGGGCACTGCAGAATTTTTAAAAAATGGAGTCTTGATAAGTGTCAAAGTTATTCTCATCTAATTTCAATTTTTTTTTTTTTGGTAAATAACCAATATGGGACCAATGAAAAAAGTCTGCATTACATAATCAAGGCGTGTGCTACTTCTCATCTCATCTTCATTCCACTATGACAATAAAGTTGATAAATTTTGTCCACCTGACACATCGGATCTCTTAAAATTTTCTCTTTTCTTTTTCTATTTATTCCATTTACTTGTGTTCCATTGGGCACTAAGCAAGCACAAATGAAACCATAATAAAGGATTTCCTGTTCAGTGAATGTCCTTTACAGATTGCAGCTTTATTTATCTTGAACAAAGCAAACTCCATTCATGGAAAAACCGAAATTAAGTGAGCGTAAATGCCCCTTATCAGGGTTTCTCCTTGGTTTTCTTCATGATGGCTTGAGGACCACTATATACAGTGATAAACAGTACCAGAAAACATATTTTGAAAATAAATATTATTACAGAAACAGGAAGAAAATGAATTTCTCCTTTAATTGTTACAATTTTTTCCAAGAATAGAATTTTGTGCGCTTACCTCAAATTGAATTGTTGCTAAAAATTATGATTTGTAAGACTAATTGTAAGACATTGGTTATGCTAGAGTTGCTTCAGGAAAAAAAGACTATTGATATAATGAATCATGTTCTTAATTAAAATTAAAAATGGACAGAGTTTAACAGAAGCACACCAAGACATATCAAGTCCTAACCGAAGAAAAGAAGTTCAAAGTTTTATACCTCCTCAAGACACGATATTGAGGACAAAGTTTATCAACTCCTTTCTGGTTAGATATATTTTTTTCTCAACTTTAAATTTTCGACAGGAGAAGATTTACAACTATCTGATTTCGAAACAGTTCCTGACTCATTTTTTTTCCAAAAAGCGACTTGGTGCGTTCCCAATAAACTCGGCCCAATGAAAATTAAAAATTTTGCATGCCTGAATCTTGCATTGAAGTGATTTAAATACATCATTTAGATCACGAGGATTTCACAAAATAATTGATTTGCTTAAAAAAATAGTTAATTCTACGCAAGGTGAACGTAACACTGTCATCTACCTATGGTTAGCATACCGATTGTCCATAAAATGTGCCTAACGGGCAAGGTAGGTAATGCTGAAAATCAGCACTTTGAAGCCGTATAAAATATCCACATGTACTTGCAGAACCTAATAACCTCGCTGGTAGGTAAGTGATACTTGATGAATATTAAATTGATTAAATGCTACGAAGGTGCAAAAGCAAAGGTCTACACTGTATTCAGGTTTGAAAGCAACAGACACGAAAAGGAAGAAATCAGAGGCGACCAAAAATGTTACCGGGAATCCTAGCACTTTTTAATTGTATTTCGGCTACGTGGAGAGGACAATCCGATCCCGAATTATCTTAAATATTAACAGGCCCACAAGGGTCAATTCTGGTATTCCCTCCTGTCTGTCCGCCCCTTGAAGAACTAATTAGAAAGCGTGTGGGCTTGTCTGATCTGCAGCATCTCATCTTCAGATTTAATTTTGTCCGTCCTCAGGAAGGAGAACCAGGATTTATAGTAAATCTTATTGAGAAAAAGTGAGCTCTCTTTCTCTGTGGGCAATTACAGATTTACTGAATTGAAAGGGGCAGCTTAAATAATAGGTACTTGTTCGAAAGGCAACAATCTTTCCAAGAGGACAAAATAAATTCCAAAGAGAAAAAGGTACGTTACAAAAACTAATAACATGGCAACGATGATGACTAATTAGTAAAATATTTACACGCACCAAATAATGTAACCGCAGGTGACTTGACTCTTCCATTCCATCCAGCCTTGCCTTCAAAATTTAGTACAGGGGAGCCCACAGATTTTTAGTAGGCACAAACCCGCTACTTTTTTTCCCTTTCTACTTTCTTTGAGCTCCGATACATACAATGATGGATACCAACTTTTGACAGCACATCTGGCGAAGTAAACCATTCATAAAAGAAAAGTCTGAGCATTGATCTGTAATAGTATGTACCATGATGCTGAAACGCTGAAATCAGGCTGTGCTCTCATGATATAAAATTGATAAATGACAAGAACTGGGGCCGAATTTTGTCAAGAAAAATAGGCGTCATTTAATCTACTCAAGATGAGTTGCAACTGCACTTAAGTCCACTTTTGATTGGCTGCTTGTGCATTTCAGCTTATCAACAGATACTGCATTCGGTTGCTGAAAAGCCAATTACATTGGTTCCGAGCATTAAGTCAGCAGAAGATCGTTCGGTCAGGCTTGCGCTTGTTGATAATTTGTATTCATACAAAAAAATAATGCAGAAAAAACTTTTTGAGATTATTGAGATTTTGGAGATATTGAGATTTTCAGCTTTATGCTGATTTTCTACGCTAAAAAACTCTAACATACTGTCTTACGACCCATGCGTCCACCGAAATCAGATTGTGTAAGAAACTTGTCTAAAAATTACAATCTAAACGTAACTGACAGGTCTACTGCAAGAGTCTGTTCAAATGCATTTCTTTGTGATTTTGAGAAAATTGAGAACAAGGGTTAAATGTTGTGTACCATTTTACTAAAAAATATTCTTTAAGTCTCGGAAATGGTTTCAGATAGTTGTACAATTGAATCTCAATAGGTCAAAAACCTTAATAACTCGAAGAAAACCTCCATTCCCTTCCACTGAGGGCCGGAAACCTTGATCGCTCGAAAAATTTGTTCCCTTAATTCAAAGAAATTTATGGCTCATTTTTACCTCAGTGAGTACAAGGAATCTGTGCATTACCTCTTTAACTCAAAGGTCGCCTTGTGAGCTTCAAAAAGTTACCTCGGTAAATCGAAAGAATTAGCAAATGGCCTTTAAATTTCAAAGGATTTTTCCTCCTTTGTTCAAGATCTCTGTAACCTGTGGCAGACAATCCTAAAGCTGTCTAGTTATTTATGTGCAGAATGGGCCAAGCGTATGCCCACCTTACATTTCCTTTCATCCTGATCCAGTGATCCAGTATACATTAAATGTTTATCGCACTAAATAAGTAAAATAAGAATTAGTGTACATAATATGTTAAGACTAGGTAAATAAACTTAAGTGCACTTGATGACAGTAACTATTTAAAATATAGAAGTTCATAAAATCATCAGTAATTTTATTTTTCATCATTGATTAATCTATGATATTTTTTAGGGCTTCCGAAATCTAAAACCATTTCAGAAGGCGAGGAAAGAGAAAAAAATGCAGTGTGCCAGAGACTTATGTGCCTAATATTGGTGTCTCTCGCAGGGAGAAACGCAACTCAATTGCATTGTTTTACTTTCATGTGCTGTTGCGTTGTCAATATTTCTTATTGACACTTCAATTTTTATAGTAGAACTATTGCATGAATTTGCCTGGAAATTTCTGGCGATCATTTTTTAAACTTGCAAGAAGAGATTCTAAAATGTTCTACAAATATTGAAGCAGTGCAGACGAGATGATATTCTTCCTGCAAGAGACAACGATGTATCAGTATTAATAGTGTGAAAATCTTGGGTAAATTCTGAATAGTTGGCATCTTTTGAAGTCCCAGAATATTAATTTGGCACTAGTCAATTAACTGAAAGAGGTAGGTATTTGACTAAAATTTATAATAATTGATTGTTGCTCCCTGCACACTTTGATAATAGAGGACAAACGACAAAAGAAAATTCATCTTCATTGCGTAGATGAATTTTTTGGACTGGGGGTGAGGGCAATGCAAATTAGTCTTTCTCATTCAAGATTAAAATTACGACTTGAAATTTTTAGAGAATATACATTCAATAGAGAAAAAACTCACAAAAGTTTTATGAGTTTTCCTTATAGAAAATAAAGTATGACAGGAAACCTATAGTATCGCAAACTAGGATACTATCATCTATAGATACAGGGAGATCAAAAAGTCCTGCAACACTCCTTTAAGCCTCAAGGCTCTTGCTTTTTTTTTAGAATGGTCTTCCTAAAATTTTTGGGGGTCCCAAAAGTCGTTTCCTTTGACCTAGGAGCACTCGCAAAATTTCAAGTCTCAATCTCAATTTGTTTCAAAGTTACAGTGCTGATGTCTGGTGCTGGACTTTTGGATCACCTTGTACAAAATAGACTTTGCTTTTGTTATCTGATAGAAAAAAATCTTTTTTCGAGTTCACTTTATCTTGAGGCAAATTTCAGTAGTTGACTCTTATAGATATTTCTTTAGCAAACTGTAATAAAAAGTTAAATTCAAATGCAGCATGATCCATTTTAAGTAAAAACCAAAAGGACGTTAATTCTTGTTTCTGGAGTTTTGGCTTCGTTCAAATTTTTCAGAGTACATACTTTATAATTTTCGTTGTAAGAACACTAGAAAGACCTCATGCCCAATACTGTCATGCAGGGATGCAGAGAGTTCTTGGCCTTCTAATGTTTTGAATTGACCTTCCCATTTTGAAAACTCCTTTCTCCCCTGAGAATTTTAAATTGATTTCCTTTTTTTGCTCTACATATATGTACACATTTCTGCTATTTGACAAAATTACACGACTTTCTCGGAGGGTTTTCAAAATTACAAAATTTTTACTTCAATTCTACACTTTCTACACGAAGGTGCACTAGTCTTTTCGTTCTTGAAACCCCTTTTTGGGGCTTTCTCGTTTTTGCATGCAGCTAATTGTGGTGACATGGTTGCATAGTTTCTGCATCCCTGCTATCTTGAATACTTGATCTGTACATTTAAGACTATGGAATGTTCAACTTCATCTATGAAGATTATAAAACTCACCCAAGTACTTGATTTGAGAGGAGAATTTTCTACTCTTGCAATTCTTCATCATAAATCTTCCGATATGAGTCAGGAAAACAATGATATTTATATGAACACAAAAAAAAAAAAAAAAACGAACTATGCTCATCAACAACTTCAAAATTGTCACTTTCTATGAAAAGAGGGAAATTTTACGCTTTTCATTTTCCTCTCAGGGGAAACTTGATTAGCAATTTTCATTTCTTACAAGCCCAAGTTAATTTCTAATTTTTAAAAGAGAGTAACTTGCCACAAATTTGGTGGCAATCTAAAATTTTCATCTCTTATTTAAAAAAGGCTGCCACCCTCTTCTTGATCTGGATCTGCATGAGTGCCAATTGGACTCCATTTTGCAATGTAGAACTACAGTTTCTGGCTTATTTTGTAAATGACCTATGTGTCATTAGTTTTCCTAAACACATAAGTGATTTTACAGATGAGCTAGAAATGGAAGTTTCTAATTGCAAAATGTAGTCCAATCGGAAAGAATCAACCAGAATCAGCCTAGCCACATCATACGTTGCCTCATATTCGTCTCAAATTTTACTTTTTCAAGAGAAAACTGATGACATTTTGACTTAAAATTTTATAAGTACATTCTTCAATCTCAAAAAAATTCTTAGAACAGTTGAAGACGGTAATTTGCATAGTTCTGTTTTAAACAAATGTCAATTGAAAGGAAATTGGGCAATGTCTGATGTGATTAGGTTGATTCTGACAGATGATGTTCAGTTGGAGTTACAGCTGCAATGAAAGTAACTATATTGGTTACTGAAAAATTAAATCAATCAAACCGAGAACCAGTTTTGTATGCATATGTTTCCATAAGCTATTCCAGAAAGTTTACAAGGAAAACACCGATTGGTGTATATCCTCATAACAAAAGTTTAACTTCATGTACCAAGACAAGGATGATTTCACGGCAATCATTGTAAGTAGAGATGTTATACGATTTTGCTGATGGACTTTTTCCTTTGAATTTTCAATTTATCCCCAAACGTTCAATATGAAGTTGATGGGCTGATGTTGATGACATCGGCACTTCTGAAAGAAAAGAGAACAAATAAAAAATCAGATACATTGAAGTCAGAGTTAGGTTTTTTTTTCTGTACCTAACACACCCTATAGTAAAAATGCAATAAAGCCGGAAGCTGTCCGAAGAGAATTCACAGAATTTTCAAGGAACCAATCTTTTAGACCATTCATTTGTTCTGAAAGACATTTACCATGATAGAGTTTCTAACGATAACCAAATTAGGGCATTCATCAATCAGAGCTTCCAGCAGGGGTACAGAAAGTGCTCGACTGGATGACCGATTGGGGACCATTGGTGCTCACAGGAGGAACGTGAAGACAGCGCTACTTTATGTG
Organism: Bemisia tabaci; assembly: GCF_001854935.1. Classification (NCBI taxonomy): domain Eukaryota; kingdom Metazoa; phylum Arthropoda; class Insecta; order Hemiptera; family Aleyrodidae; genus Bemisia; species Bemisia tabaci. The sequence continues at coordinate 1,042,852 of NW_017547106.1, read as the reverse complement.
AAGGAGTCTATTAAATGCATATTTTTGAGAAGGAAACTGCTAAGCATGTTAATTTTTGCAGAGGCAACTGAAAAACATGCCCTTTTAAGCAAAAAAAATAGTGAAGCGAGCAGTCTCACAGGGACAGTAATGTGAGGGCTGCCTCAAAAAAAGTAAAACCAAATAACTTTCTCTATTCCTGACTCCTAGTTTGGGCCATAGTTTCTATTGTTCAATGTTATTTCTAAAAATTCATCAATCCACAGGAGTCCTTGAATCAGAGTGCTCTTTGAAGTTTCCGAACAAATCTTCTTGGCCTCAAGAATAAAAATTAATTCTTTTTCTTCTTTCTTTAACTAGGGTATTCAGCCATTACCATAACGAGCACATACTTAAGCGATAAAATAAAAATAAAAATAAAAAATTGTCTCTGCTGGCAGTCAGTCTTCAAAAGTCAATTTCCTTCAAAAAATTAATTATGAGGGGGGGGGGGGGGAANTAAACCTTGTTATCCTTCCATAAGGCGAAGGACAAATGATAACAATTCACACTTACTTTTTGCCGAACTTGATGTGAATGAACAAGAAGACCACTCCCAGAAAGATGCAGATACATCCAACGGTGATGTACGCAATCCCCAAGAATGGATTCTTTCCTCCCAGCATTGACGTGTTGGATATGATCAGGCTTTTCGTTCCTTTGAAAGAAGTGACTTGGTAGGCTGCAAAAACAATGTTTGTGAGAGATGATGTCAAGAAAAGAGACAAACCACATTCCTTAAATTCGCAATAAGAGGTTTTAAATATTTTATCATTGAGAAGACTAAAAGATTCGATGGATGCCATGAAATAAAAAGAGATAGAAGTTTGAAATGGTATAAATTGGGTTTCTACCTTTTGTTCTGCATCCTTGTGAAAGGCTAATATTGCGATTAACATCGATGAAGAGATAGTTATCAAAAAATTGTGCATTTCATTACTGTTTTAGTAAGAAAAAGAAGAAAAAAAGGTGGCAAAGAAAAAAATGACAGCTGCAATTTAAACAAAAATTTGTTTGGCAACCTTTATTTTTAGTGGCAATAATGAAGTCATACCTGCTTCGCTAATATTTTTTGTCATTTGCAACAATCAGTCAGAGCCAAAATACCTTGGAGGTAGGTAATGTGGATTTTTTCCATGGTTCCATGAAATAACTTGAAAGCAAGGCAAAACTTCACGATGGAAAACTTCAGAAATTGATTCTCTGAAGAAGTTAATGAACAAGAAGGGTCACTGATTTGATGAATTTTTCGATTGAAGTAAGAAGAAACGATTGAAAAATTATTTTAAAGACATTCTAAAAACAATGGACGGTGGTGAAGAAGAGACATGTTACAGGCCATATCATTGTAAGTCCTACCATTTCAAAAATTTCATATAAGGAATTTATCAATGGACCACTAAACAACATACGAATATAAGCCATTTGATACATGCACCCTGTTCAAATTTTCATTGGGAACACGATTCATGAGACAAAAATTACTCCTAAAAAATTATCTAACCTAAAAATTAACTCTTACTCAAGATATCAACTTTTCTTTAGCACTGGTTACAAAATTTTTGATAACCTGCTCACAAGAAAAACCAGAGACTACGTTCATCAGATCACACACTCCCACGGTTTTTGCAGGCTTCTTAATTGAGTGGTGTCCTGTCCCCACCCTCTGTTGTTAAAAGTGTAAACAATGTGCAACAACTGAGCCAAAGCGCCAAGATTGAGGTTTCCATATTTTCATACTGCGAAGACTGTTACAGTAACGTTTAGTGTGAAGTTGAGTAAATTGTAGTATTTTTATGAACGGAAAATTTACATTAATGGCTAAAAAAACGTTGACGTCCTCGCTAAGAGCTACTTCCGCTAGCTTTTGTTGTACAAATCATGCTCAACGTAAAATCTTGATGAGGAACAAATATCAAAGTGCTTAAGTTTGCACCTTGTCCAGTGGTTCAATACGCTGTTAGAAATAAATGCAGTTAATACTTACAATATTTGACTATCAATTCGTAGTCACCTTGGGGCAAACCACCATTAAAATCTTTTGCAGAGTGATCAACCCGTCTGTACAACTTGCGGAATGTTGGTAGCGCTGCTGTTCTCATCCAAACTATGAAATCTTCATTCTGAAGACCATTATTTTCTGGGATTACAGGATCAAGTTCCCAAACATTCTTTTTCCAATCCTTAGGCTTTGCAAATTGGCTGAAAGCTGCAAAAGAAAGTAATCCAGCTTAGATGATCTCCAAGAAGACTTCGCAAATCAATGTTATATTTAATATGTTTCACCAAATTACTGTGAGGTGAATGGTGTGGATTTTAAATGCCATTGGGATCTGGCACCGAAAATTATGATTTAAAACTTAAACATTATTACGACTTTTGATTTTCATTTTTTTTGCTCAATAGGCCTAGACAAGATCTGATTTGGTAAAATATGTCACAAGTTTTCCCTCCAAAATCTTACAAGACAATTCACACAACAGAAAGTTCAGAAATCAACTCATGTACGAAATATTATTAAGTATTTTTAACATTGATCAAATGAAGGTTAGATTATATTTGTTCAAATGACGTCATTCGTAATTTTGCTTTTAATCAATGTTAATTGTGAACATTCATACGTATCTGGTTTAGGGGTTCATTTTTAGATTTCTTGTTGCAAGATTCGTTTTCCGCAGAGAATTTAAAGAGATCTCATGAGGCACAGTGTTTTTTAATTCATACCTTGCCTACGTACCACAAGTTGTAAAATAGCTTTTTTAAAAAATGTAAAAACTGGGAACTTTCACAAATTTGAAAAAAATCGAAAATAGTGTGAGTTCAGACATTTTGCTCAAATTCTGTATGAATAAAGAGGTTTAAAAAAGTAAAAACTGGACAGTGAACTGGATTTTCCGATATACTCTAGAAAAAACTATTACATTCGTTTTTGGATCTTGTTGACTGTAGTTTCCTCCAAGTTTTTCAAAATACTTTTTGGAGTGAATTTTAAGTTTTTTTGCGACTCTTTGTTCAAATTTTCTCTGGAATTATTCCACAATTAATTGTGAAATTTTAAAGTAAATGACACCACGTTTGTTATGCATGTTCTGGGAAAATTAAATCTTATTGTTGAACGAATACATAATTACACTTTTATACTTACTTAGATTCATTCACCTGACCTTAACTTTTACATAGCAATAAAAAAAAAAGTTGACTTTTGATATCCATAGGAAACCCTCTTGTCCATGTCTAAAGTTGAAAAATGCATACCTCAGATTGCAACCTTGTAAATCTTGATTAATGTCTTAGTTTTTTTAAAGGAAAACCAACCAATACTTTCTTTTGAAATTTTCTGTGAGCTTTTTTACCCATTCTAAAAAAAAGCACAAGAAATTGTAAGGACGAATTTTGATTAGTTTTCCTAGAAAAAATAAAACATTGGAATTGGATTAATCTTGAACATGATTTTGTAGTTAGCTGTTGTTATATTGTGCAAGACCATCTAATTCATACTACAGTTGTAGTCACAAAATGACAAGATTTTGAAAGACTTTAAATACACTTTTCAATAAGCCCTTAACAAGAAAGCCTATAACAAAGATTTTGTCATCCAACAACGTCAAACATATCATTCACAAAAAATGAGACAGGTGTATTTTCTAAATGTTACAATTCAATTGTGAAAACTTGGCAGCTGACATTTCAATATTTTTTGCTCATGTAATCAGATACAGCCATCACAAACCAAATTTTGTGATGTTGGCGACCCAATCACTCGGAGGAAAGTGCACAAACATGACTATGACCACTGAATGACTCAAAGATGCGAGTTTCACAGCAAAACATATCGAATACTAACCTGTTTTCAAGTCGCCGGGGGGATTTTTAAACTTGTACTCTTTGTCGGATGGCCAGGCTATTCCTGTCCGCAGTAATGGAACAGAAGCATTTAATGTCTTTGAAAACAAACTCAACTCATCTGAAAATGAAGAAGAAAAGAAAACCATGAGTACGTTTATTTTGAGAGGAAAGAAATTCCTTCAAGTCAATAAAAGCAAAGCTTTTAGACACTAAGAATCCAAATGCACAAATCTCCAAGTTTTGCATTGCAAAGATTATCGGCATTGAAAATAATAGTACCACATAAAAACTTGAAAAATCGTTGTTATCCAAACAAAGGAACGTACCTGAATTATCAGGTTACAAAATCTACTTAAAGAACTGTTTTTACACCCTCAAATGAAGGTGCAATTTCTGCCTCAAATTTTGCTGATTTTCGACAATAATCAATGGAAAAACCGGTGAAATTTGCAGTACAAAAATGTTCAGTAGTTTCCAAGTACAAATAAAACTTGTGCAAACTGATCAAAATAATTAGCTTTTTCTATCCTCAGAAAAGCTCTTCACCAAACTTTTCGGGTTTCACACAAAATTTTGCTTCAGGAAACTTTACTGTAACCCTGGAAAAATTCTTTGCCATTGCCCTATTCTAAAGTCTAATGAGTTGCCAGGGAGTATAATTGCGATACATAAATTAAGTATGCTTGAAATATGTACCTAGAAATTCAAAACCCTACTGCACAATTCTCTGCAGTTGCATTGTAAAAAAACAATAGTTAGACTAGGCATTTAAATAGTTTTCTAGATACAAATAGATAATTATTACATATTTTCTCTTGAGATTTTCCACTAGACAGATGTTTAAAGTGGCACTTAATAAAATCACGGGTTTTATCATGCTCTTGCGGCGATTAAACACTTGGAGTTGCATTGATGAGTAGATGAGTTATAAACCTCTCACACGAGAGGACTGTTGGAATTTTAGTGCTTACCATTGAATAAGGAATTGGCAATAGCGCCACATGGTGCAATTGGTTTTTTACCGTCCTTCGTGTAAGCATAAGGTTCACAGTCAGATGAGGGCTCTGAGCTGAGTTTCCCCAGAAGTTGAAAATCATCTCGCGATTTCACGTAGCGACGATGATTTTGATAGTAGTTCGAGAGTCCGTAGTAAATGTATACATTCGTCTGAAATGAAGAAAAATGATGAGATTATAATGCCTACTCTGAACAAATCAGGGTGAGAACTTGAACTTCCTAGGATATCATAGTGTCTTAATACTGCTCCTTTACTGCTCCATAGGCTCCTTTAGGAGTAGCATATCAAAAGTGAGGTTAGAGAAACATAAATCTTGATGGCAATTTTTTAAAATTTCCGTTCTCCTACTTTTTTTTTTTTACACAAGTGGCCAACCTTATAGCTTGCAGATTCCACAGGATGTTCTTTTTGCTAAAAGATAAAGTCAAAAATATTTGTCAAGAAAAGACAATGAGTATTTAATCATTTAAAAAAATAAAGTTTTACAGGAAGTTTGCAACACGGAAAGCTAAAATAAGTGTTTTTCTTGTGTTACAATGGATCAGTTGCGACGGTCAAATCGTGCTTCAATGATTCAAATTCATTGATTAGTAAAAATTAATTAGACTGTCCCAATGAAAAATTTCCATCAATGAGTAGATTTCAGACTTGCCTGTGACAAACCCTTTCTCCACAAAATGCAGGGTGTCCCAGGATTAAATACGAATATTGAAGGAGTCGATTCTTTGGGTCAAAAACAGACGTTTTTGAGTTATAAATTTTTTTCCTAAAACACTTTCCTTGGGCGCTATGACTCCTCAAAATTGGAGGAAAAAAATCGTCTTTTTAACACTGCAGCAATGTTTATCAACCAATATTAATGAAAATCGGTATCTGTGAGTAATTTATAGCATTCTTTTCATTTTTGACCTCCAAAAAAGGTAAAACTCATTTTAAGGGGGGTTTAGGGGGGTACCAAACGTAAAAGTGGCCAAAATTAATGTTTCTAGCGACAACAATTGATTTTGGACGGCACCACAACATTCAGCGTTGAAAAATATTGAGAAAATGTCCCCTGCGTTTTTTCGCTATAACTCATAGTTTTCGAGATAATAGGGACAAATAGGGAATAACAGGAGCTGATGATAGGGGGATAATGGGGCTCCCACGAAAGCGTTTTTCGAAAAAAAGTTATACCACAAAAATGTCTTCTTTTGACCCACAGAATCGATTCCTTCAATATTCGTACTTAATCCTGGGACACCCTGTATAGTGACGACTAAGGGGTTACCTCAATTGGAATCGCCATGGACAAATGGGCTTATCAGGCACTTTTAATCAAAATTGACTTTAGTGAGTAGTTGAAGGATGATATGAGATGACTTAAAAAAGCAAAAACTTACTCTGAAGAGATCATCGAGTGTAAACGGAACCTTGCATTGGCAGGTAGCACCAGAGGAGTTAGTAACAATGTCTGAACATTTCTTCCCACTTACAATATCAGTGCAATAGGTGTAATCAATAACCTTCTCTTGAACCTGAGAAAAATCAATTCATTTATTTTCGTTAAATTTTGCACTGATTAAAGAACAAAGAGCTTGAGGAAGATAATTATTTATTTCGATAGCCATTTATAGCTAAGCATTTTTCCTGCTGTGTAGGTAGTTAGACGCATTTTTGTCTCAAATGAGGAGGTCAAATGAAAAAATTTGCTGTGATCAATTTGACAACGGCTCAAAGTTTTAAACTGTAATAAACGTAACTGGTGGCTCAGCAGAGTTTCAAAGTGTAATGCTGTAAGATGTTCAGTTTTGGTTTGGTGAGACTTAAAATGAGTCTTCATTTTTGGAAAAGGATCATTTACACAACCTCCCTCAAAAATTACATCAGGGTTAACTATAGACTCCATAGTGCTCACAAAAAATCAACATTTAGAACCGTCTTTGATCAGGTTGCTAACACGTTCATGTAAGCTTAACATCAGATTCCTTTAGATCAAATCTTGACTCCTCCTTCCTAGGATCCAGAGGTGACCCCTGAGGTCTTTGGTTACTGCCATTGGTAAAAGTAATGAGACTGTGAGAAAATGAATGATTTTTTACCGATTGAGATAGATGAAGGAGTCCAACGCCAATGGGAATGAAAACTACTCCGATTGCAAAGAAAGTTGGCAAAACTGAGCTTGCTGTGAGAATTGGCTGCCATGCAGGTAGTCTTTGTTGTTTGAACTTGTTGGCTGAAACATGAAATTTAACCATTTCTCAAAGTCATCATTCTTAATTCTTCGTTCTAAAAGAAAATCAATGCAGGGCTTGAAACCCCGATTATCTCAATTATTGAAATTTGCAAATGACTAAGAAGGCTATTGGGATTTCTAAATAAAATAGAATCCACTCTCGAGCTTGAAATTTTTGCAGAGTAGTGCTCAATTCAGTGATAAACGATAATCTTACAAGAATGCATTCGATTCAATTCATTAATTCTTTATACCACACATTAACATAATTACAATAACTGCTTTGTTCCTCATGTTGTGTAGCGACAATTATCTACAAAATTCTCGCTGCAGAAATTCGGCTAGAATCAGCAACTTGATACTTGATAATGACTCTTTCCAGTTTAAATGACTGAGATGAATCAATGGTCATCCTTTCAAAAATTAGGATGCCAACTTAGTGCTGAATTAAATACTCAAGTATCCAATGATAACTTTCTCCAGCTGTTATTGAAAGTGATCAAAAAGAGCACATTTGTGCTTAAAATTATCAAAAAATTGTGTCTTACAACTTAAAGCCAATGTGTCAGTGAGAGAGAGAGATGATTCTTTAAAAAATGTGTTAAATTGATGATTCATTATGTATATGGGAGTGCCGAGGGTGTGGGTAACCAACGATTCATAACGAACCATCATTCCCAATGAATGCATACAGCAAAAAAATAATGTGTAAAGATTAATCATAAAAATCTAGTGAAAAAGAGTTTGAAATATTGTAGATTACCAAAAGGTCTTTTACTCCTGCCAGGGGTATCAGGAACTCTGGCTGATGTTGAAGGTTGGTCCATATTTTCTTCAGTTGCTCATAGACTGGCGCAAAATTAACTAAGGAAATAATCGAGAAAGGTTAGAGATGTATATTTTCACATGATATCACGAAAGGCGCCCTGAAAGTTGATAACATTTACCAATGAACAGGGAATGACGACCCGACAATCGACTTGATTAAAAAAGTCAATAATTATAAGTTAACCTCAAAATTTTCGAAATGTAAATAATGAACAGTTTGCCAGCTATGAAGATCACAAATACACTAATAATTATACCGCCTATGATTGACTAACGTAAATAATCATATTTTTCAAAATATAATAATGTTTGGCTAATTAAAGTACAATTACTGAACATGATTTATTTTCAAGGAGAAATTTACGGACATGACGAAGACGAGACAGTATTACTCTATAAAATCTCTTAACTTGGTTAAGTTTTGGTTACAGCTGGTGAACCTGTAATAAAAGATTTTCAAAGGCGGAAAACTTTAAATTCAGTAAGGCGATCTCCGTGGTACCATGAGCAAAACGGATAAAGGATGAAACATTTTCAAGGAATATTCCATGGAGTCTTACAAAGCGAAATTTATGAAAAAATAGGAAAAACTCATCCGGGGGCTGAGTATGCAACCTACACTCAAAATCAGACAACAAACAATGCAAATAGCCTTACCATAATTAGTTAAATGCAGCCTCCCTCCCCCCCCCCCCCCCCCNTACGTAAAGTGAAACAAGAGAGATAAATATGAAGAAACTGATGTCTCAAAACATTATTGGAAGAATTCGAATGAAGATTCAAATTTTCCTCATTCTCGAGGCTCCTGTACACTCAAAGTAAATCGCACACTATGAAAATGAATCGCTTGTATTGAGAATGAGCTGACTCATTTTAGATTCAAGAATGAGACTTCAAAGAAAATGGAGAATTGAGCTGTTGATGGACCTTTTTCTGCTGATAATAACGATGGGCACAGACATGAACCAAGTCCGTCAAAAAGGAATCAAGTGTCAAAAAATCAATACTTTAAAAACTGAACTGTACACTTCCTCATCCCTCAGAAGCATCAGAATGTTCTATCAATTTCAATTTTAACACGACGATTTAGCGTTAATTCCCCCCTTATGAGACCCCGTAAGGCAAGCTCAGACCTCCTCTCTCCACCACCCTTAAGTAGCTTACATGATACTTGAATGGCTCTGCAACACATTTCTTTTGACATTTTTTCAGTTGAAAAAATGCTTAAAATAAAGTTTGTCATTTTTAAATAGGTTTGAAATTAATTAAAGTAGAGGTCATTTTGGGAGCGAAGATGTGTGTGTCATTCAATTTTTAGTATGAAGATTTTCCCCTTTCAGACTTTTGGTGAAGGCATCAATATTACGTACAATTTTGAGCTGTTAAAGTTCTAAGTATCTATAGTGCGGTTCAGTCTCTGATTATCATTTTTCATTTTTCAGATGTCTAATGGGCCACCACAAGATCTGGTTTAGGAAAAATGTCACATATTTTCTCTTCAAAATCTTACATGGTGAAAGATTCACACAACGAAAAGTTTGGAAATCAGATCCTGAAAACAATATTAACACTATATGGCATGAATTAATTTCAGATCTCAGATGCTGAGGGACACTAATCTTTTTGGTAGCTTGCATAAAAAATATTGAGTACCAAATTTGTTTTCAAAATTTTAAATTTTGGAGAATCAGTTATTCGAAACAAGAAAAACCTAATGAAAATTTGCAAAATCATGCCACAGAGGAAAGATTCAATTTTTAAAAACCCGAAAAATATGTTGTTACAAATTCGTAATACTACGCCATAGAGGGTTAACGAGAGCATATATTTAACACCAATCAAATGGAGTTCTATTAAACAATTAGGACTCATTTTTATCGTTGCCATTTAACTAATGTTAATTGTGAACAATTTTATCTCCTTTACAAGTTGATTTTCAGACTTCCCGTTGTGTGATTTGTTTTCTCTGTGAAATTTTACAACAAAAATTTGTATGATGGACATGGTGCTTCAACTCATATCTTGTACAGTGGTCAATTGTTAGAGGATCCAGAGTGAATGTCAATTATGAATAAAATAATAACAAGGAAAGATTCACATTTGAATTTAATTTATTCGCTGGTGAAAAATTCAAAACATCATCAAGGAGAAATGTAGAAATATCAACAGCTGAAAATACACACAGCCTCTCGAACTATATGCCATTCCTGCATTCCTCCTTGATGCTACTTTAAAATCAAGTGTGGCAACACATCAATAAGGACTTGTGAACAATTTATAATACAGACTTAAACAGAGAGATAACAATTCTGAAATTATTTACAGCTCAAGCATGAGTTTCAAATTCATGGAAAGAAATAGGTATCATACAAAATGACACGGATTTTCCAACAACTAAACTATAATTTGTTTTTGAGGGGTTATCAACCTAGTATCTGAGCCAGTAAAAGTTGCTACGTAATCTGTTGTAGTCAGTCATGCCTTCAACTGGACCGACAGCTGCGACTGCAGGGCATCTGTCGTAGACGTATTTCATTAGAACCTCTTGGACATCCTTGGCAGTTACACGCTGTCAAAAGTACAGTAAAGAAAAAAAATTAGTGCATAAAAATGATGCAAATAATAAAGTTAGATAAAATATGTTTAGATTATTCTTCAGATTGCAAGATGCTGAATTTACGGATTTAGGGGCCCTTCAATAAATACATAACACTGAATTAGGGTTTTTTTGCCACCTCTCTCTCCATCATAACTCTTTGGTGACATTAGTTCTTATCCTGTAAAACCAATAATCGACATAAAATTACAAGTTACATAAAGTTACATTTATTATGAACAGCCCCCTACGGTCTCTGCCCTCTATAACATTCTATAAAACTGCACCAGGGATGCAGGATGGCATGTCTTACATAAAAAATAGAGAAACTGTAGAAAACATGAGGCTTATTACTAGACATGATGAACCTCATCATTCTGAACTCCCCAGCATTTTTTCTTTTTTCTGAAAATTTTTAAGTTCCTTCGCCGGTTGTTACTTAATTACTTCGTTGAATTATCAGATCTGAAAAATTTAGGAGCTTTAATTAAGGATCCTGCAAAATTTACAAGGAAAAATTGTCTACTTTTCTGCGCTTTGTCAGAAATCAAATTGAGCTTTGTTAAATTGTCAGAGGGTATCTTCAAGACTCTCTAAAAAAATTCATGATCACTTTCAGAAATATTTTTATTACATTGAATCCATTGAGGTCGCCTTGAAATGTACTGATTTAAAATATGCTGAGCTTTTTTGGGAAATGGATTTCATCAGCGGAAAGTTTAAATAAATAAATAAATAAATAAATACAAAAAAAATAAAGCAATTAAATGATGAAATATTTTACGTATTCAGCACAGCAAAGTTCATTCATCTGCACAGTCATTGCTGAATTCCTGAACCAATACTTCATATGGGAGCCTATAGACAATAAAAGGCATAAGGTTGCCTCACACACCTCATCAAGCTTAGAATTGTTTGTACTTTAAAATTGATCCGGCAGCAAAATGATAAAACAACAATAAAAGTAATTGAGCTTCCCATTCTTAAAATCAGGTTATTTATTTACAATAAGACGTTCATGCATTAGATTTCACAATACAGATGAATCAAGCCACTAAATTGTGAAATCCGTTAATTCAAATTAGTTTGAAGCCCTTGAAGGCAGGAAGATCAAGCCGTTAAAGTGCGATCCGATGAATTGAGGTCATACTGTATTTAAGTACTTGTCAATTTTCTGAATGAAGTTATTATACTTACGTCTAATCTTGCTTCGAGTTCGTGAATAGGAACCCTACGGTTGTAGCACAAGAACTGACGGCCGATATCTTCACAGATAGGAGTTGTTCCGTCTAATTGAAGAAGCATGTTTGTCTTCAGTAAGTTCTTTGCGCGAGCAACCTCAGCTTCAGTTGCAGATGTAGCTAGACGAATCCACTCATAAACGGAGATAAGAGCCATGTCCTGTCGAATACAAATTTAAAAAAGGATTAAATTCCTTTCATTGAAAGTCGACAAAGATGGGGGGATACCAAAAGATCTGTATTGATACTTTCAGAACCTGCCATTCTCCATTGTGGGCTTTAGGTTTCATTGCAGTGTTTCATGCTTAAAAAGTCATTGAAAATTAACAAGATATATTCACGAAAGCACAGAATTTGTGACAAAACAGATGAAACTCAAGGTTATTTGGTAGACCTTTCGAGATTGTTAATTCCCCGATCTGGTTATGACATGAGACCCCACCAAAAATATCGTTTCAAATGGGTCCCACTTTTATCATTTTCAAAATTGGGTTCCTTTGCCATTTAGCATAAAAAAATCTGAGAAAATTCCTAGAAGCTCGGTTCACTTTTTACTTTTAGAAAGTGAATTAAAAAAAAAGTGGATGAATGACTTACTTAAAAACAAGAAGAAATCAAGGTTATTTCCAAAGATCAAGAATAGTAATGAGTCATTTGTCAGAATCTTTCTTATTTATGCGACAATCTTATGACAATGTAGCTGAGCAAGCAAATTCAGTGGAAGTTAGGATCATCAGACATGTCGTCAAAAGGACAGATCAGTAAAATACTCGATAAATTCAACTTACATCAACATGTAATCTGTCAGTGACGAAGTAGATACCCCACAGGCCTGTGTCCTTGTAGCACGTATTGAATGACTGGAAACTGTGAGCATAACCCTCACGAGAGCAAGCACGGGCGAGATATGAGGCATTGTTGGCACCACTGCCTTGTGATCGGTCCCATGCACCAACAATCGTGTTGGCAACCATGAGTGGAATGTTGTCAGAGTTGGACCAGCCGCAGCCTTCGACAGCAATGGCAACATGAGCTAGCGGGAGAGCGTCATCTCTTGCTCGGATCATTGAACCTAAGATGAGAGGGATCAATTAAAATGCAGGTTTTGAATGAAAGCAATAATTGACAATACCTGGAGAAACAAGTAGAGAGCCAAAAATTGCTACTTTGGGCTTCTGATAGACTAAAGGGATGCGGACAATGTAAGCATCTACATTGCAGGTCACATTCAAATGTGTGTGAACATACAATTTAAATTTATTCACTTTTCATTATTTTAGTTGTTTAAGGTTACTGCTCACAGGGAGACCCATGAGACATTACACATTTATCATTCGAAACAAATATTGGGATAATTCATCCCATAAACAAAAATATTAACCTAGAAAATTACTGTACAAGGGGGGGGGGGGGGGGGGGATCCGATATTCTTACTCATAGAACAAGCCATTTTAAAAATAATATTTCTGATTCGGCTTTGTGGATTTCACTTTTCTAAAAGATGCACTTTCAACAACCAAAATCCTGCAAAAAATTGAGAGTAAAAGGCCTAGCATGGAAGTTTAAAGTAGAGAAAAGAAGAAAAAAACCAGAGCCTGAGAGGCGGAGAGAGCAAAAACACACAAACTTAGCAATTTTAAAAAATCACACTGATGGTCATTAATTAAAGATGAAGCATCTACATATTTCAATTTGGGCTTTTATACAGTTTCTAAAGGCTTCTCTTTCGGCACCAAAGAGCTTTTCTACATTCGCTTTTCACCCCCTAAGCACTGTTATTAACTCATAAAAATATTCCATTTTTCCCAGTTTGTTTGTTTTCTTTCTCACATATTCAATTACAAGGGCGAACACCTTTAATTTAAAAATGTTTACCTTTGTTTTGAAAATTCAGTGATAATTGGTCATTTACAAATAATTTTATTTTTTTTTAATAATTCTTTCCCTGCTTTTAACTCTGAGGAATTTCCTCAATGTACTACATTTCATGCAGTCGAAAGACTCAAAATGTTAAGAAATTTGTTGAATCGTGAAAATCTGATGACTTTGTCAAGATGGTTTTTGTATCCTTGTATCGCAAAAAATTGGAGGATTCACTCAAGTAATGGTGAAATGGACCTCTAGACAAGGTATGAATTAAAGCAATAGGCAACATATTTTCTCTTTGAAGTTTTGAGAAAGATGAATCACGCAATGGAAGTCTGAAAATCAACTCCTAATTGACGTAAGTAAGGAGGTTTACAATGGGTCAGTGGCACCCATTGGTTTTTTTAATTAATTTACTACAAGTACGGAGTGAACTGTGCTTCTAAAAATTTTTCAGATTCTTTTTTTACCCTAGAAATCCTACTTTGAAATTGCCGAAAGTGGGAGCCGCGAATACTTTTGGCAGGCACTCATTTTGTAGCTAGGCGGGGGAAACAGCGTTTGCTGATTGGCTAAAACTAGCTGCAGGCATCACTTTCCTGCATCAACTTGGCTGTTGACTTTAGACTGGTCGGATTTTGCTTAGCTTTTCCCCCTTAGAAATGCTTTTCTGAACTTTTTACAAAACTTTTTATTTTTCCCACAAAATTTATGCAAAAAAAAACTATACTTTAACTCTACAAAAATTTCATGCCGCTATCTCATTAACATTGATGTCACAGCAAAAATACACACAACATCGTTTGTAGGTATAAGATAACTGCCAATGGATCTGTGTTTTAGATACTTGTTAATATCTCTGTCAGGAATTTATCTTCAAGCCTCCTGAAGTGTCAATTTTTTCTATCTACAAAAGATTTTGAAGAGAAAATATGTGACCTTCTTCCAGTTCAGACCTTGTCTAGTGGCCCATAGTAAAAAGAGCGTGGCTTCTTTTCGTCTTACTTGGTACTAACAGTTTTGCTGTGAATTAGAAGACCTATTTACTTAGAATAATCATTAAGTACAGAGGAATCATTATTGAGTGTTTGCATTTGTTTCACACTTGATATACCTAAATGACTTACCGGTGAATCTGCATGGTCCTGGTAATTCATGCTCAGCGTCATAGTCTGGTTTGATTCCACCAAAATGCTTCTGTGCCTCCTTGACAATTTCACTGTGATCTACTCCGCCAGCTCCTGCAAGGACCATTCGTCCGGGAACATAGTACGCTTTGACATAATTGGCTAGATCTTCACGGGAAATTTTCCTGAAATGACACTCAAGTTTAGATCGAAAGTCCGACAGCAGTTGCAATACACTAGAATTTCATCAGCAAGAAGATTAATTAAGATGTCATCTTTTCTTTGCTCCCATTGTTCCTTGACTTTTCAAGGTTTCAGCACAAAAAATGTACTGTTTTTAAAGCTTTGGAAGGATGTTAAACATCAAAATTCTTCACCAAATTTTTTTGGATAAGTCAGTGGGTCAGTGGCATAACATTAATGCAGAGTGTCCGACAGATAATCTCTACATACAATTTCACAAGAAAGCTAGAAGGTATATTGAAAATTTTGAAAACACTTCTAAGGGGAGAAAAAGCTTACTAAAATTTGATGAACCAGAGGGCAACAGTCGTGATGGCATAGTAGGCCAAGTCTTTAGCTGGACTTCAGCTGATCAACAAATGCAGACTTTTTGCCTATCTAAGTCAAAACTGACTGCCAAAAATATTGTTTCAAATCGGTTCCGACTTTGCAGCTTCACAATCGATTTTTTTTCTCCATTTCAAGTCAAAAAAGTAAAAAAATATTACTGAGAACTCAACTCACTCAGAATAATTCAACAATAAGTGTTACTGACCCTTTTTAAAGAGAGAGAGTGCAGTCCATGAACTATTTCACTGGGATAGAAAAAGGTTATGGTTTGACAAATAATTTTCTAGATTTTAACAGACTTTAATACTTGCATAGAGGTAAAAATTTGGGACTAGGTGACTTTTCAAAAATGAACCACTCTAATGATGAATTAGGATCTTCAGCATCATCATTGTGTAATAATATATATTACGAAAAAAAAGATATTTAAAGGAATCTGCAGCCTTTGCTTCAATACGTTCCCAAAAAATTTTCTCTTTTCCTGACTTTTCAAAGCTGACCCACCTCCCATTTAATTTTATTCAATCAGTGTTCTGCCTTCCCTGGGCGCCATGCGTCTAAAAATTAGGGGGGCTGGACCATTGTGGCGCCAAGACAGATTGAACTCGCAATTGGGAAGCAGCGGTAGCGATGAAGCGCTCTCTATACGCACCGTTCGCAGCATCACTATGGCCTGTATGCAAGACTTTAATTTGCTCGTAAATAAATAGTAGATGGCCCCTAAAAATTCGGCTTTCCAGCCAAGATGGCTCCTAAAATTTTAGGGGGAAGGCAGAACACTGTTTATTCTATTTATTGACATTTTAATTTTTCCACAGCGGTCTTTGTCTTGAAAAATTCCAGCCAATGATTTTCTTAACTTGGCTTTTGCCAACTTCTGATGATATTAATGTAGCAGGCAAATAGTGAAATCAGGCATTTTTTCAAATGTCTATGCAGATAGTTAAATTTTGACGGTTTCACAATTTTGTGAATTTATGGCAAAGAGCTCGCAAGTTTTCAATATTTTTGGAGCAATAACTTATCAAAGCTACTAACTCCTTTTGTCTTTACCTCTTCAATTCCTTCTTATATTTTTATATGTTCACATTCTAAAAATTCTGTATTTTATGATATGCTGAAAATTTCAAGGTGAGTGTCTGTTCAGGAGCTAAAAATCGTTTAAAATACTATTGTGTGATGTAAATTTTTACCGAGAATTGTTTCTTACTGGAGCAATTAATTATTTTGTCTAAAATTAGGAAAAGAATCAGCATTTCAATCTAAATTAGAATATTTTACTATTTGCCTAGGCATTTGACAAAATGCCTGATTTTACCATTTGTCTGCAGCATTAACGCAAAAAGCAAATATGTTGACACATTTTTAAAGACCCATTGACAGCACACATCCGTATAGACTTCGAAAGAATATTTAAAATTAACTGGAGCAGACCATCTAGTTTCATGAAAGAGGAGAATGCAGAAGTCGTAAAAAATATGTTTCTTTTACTTGATGTTTTCAGTGGGTCCAAGGATGGTCCTTCCTAGTGGAGTTCCTTGGAAAGCGCAAGAATGGAGATGGTCAAAAACTACCTCTTGGAGGTTGGTTTCTACTTCTTGCATTTCACGTAGAATCACTCCACGCTCACGTTCAATCTCGTTTTCGCCTGTAAAATTGGGACAAATCAATTAGGGAAACAATCATTAACAAATGGGTACCAAGTAAAGAGGGAACAGAAGGGCTTGGATTAATTTGTCATCTTTTGGATAAAGTATCACAAGTGTTAGTTATACCAGAATGCTATGTTGCTAGACATTTCAATGGTGCTTTAATTTTTTCTACAACATTTTGCACTACTTCCATGAAAATTTCAAGAATTGATCTTGAAGAAAAAAAAATATGAAGTAAAATTTTTAAGCAATTTTGTTTGTTAGTTGTTCCAAACTGAACAAGTTTTAGCAACTAAGTACCTACGCACAAATGGCACTTGTGCTACATTGGCCAGAGGATGACATATTGGTTGCCCCAGGTTGCCCTGTCGTGAGGAGAAAAAACACTGACATTCTATGTTAAAGTCAAACAGAGATTTCACAGGAACATGTGGCACAATTTTCGTAATAATACAAAACGCTTTTATTGACTTCCTACTTTCAAATTAGCAATTCACCTTTCATCATTTTATTGGGTTGTTGTTGTTGTTACTGTTTTGTGAGAAATTGTTCTTATTGTTATTTTTTCTTCACTCCTATTATGGCGCTATTATGTATTCTAAACTTTTGTATTCTTTTTAGTATGGGCTTCTAAACCTGTTTGTAATGAAATAAATAAGTAAACAAACAAATTTCAGATGAATTTTGGGCAAAAACTAGCCATTGTGCAAGGACTTTTCATCTTAGACCTTCAAAAAAGTGGCTTTATGCGTCCATTCTGGTGTTACGTAACACATCCCTAAATGCTTCCCTACAGTGCTACATATTTAATACTTGTGCATTTTGGTCATATATACATATTTTAATCATCAAGCAAAGATACTTTTTCAATCCAGAGGGAGCCAAGAAAGTATAAATGCACGTGATTGCTTACATGCATTGATTAAGGAGCAATTCTCATTTTTGATTGAACCATCAACTCTGAAAGTCAAGTGACCTGCAACATTGTGCATACGACTGAGCCCAGGGTAGTATTATAAAAGAAATATTACAAACCTAATTTAGAGTTCTTGACGATGTCAGCTAGAATTTCGATGGCTTTTGGAACATCTTTGCTGAGACATTTGGCGTAGAAAACAGTCTGTTCTCTTGAAGTGTAGGCATTCAAATGAGCACCCAAGTTCTCCACCTCTAATTCTAGATCTGTTTGTGATCTTGAGGATGTTCCCTAAACAGGAGAAAACAAAAGTTTCTCGGTAAATTCAATCAAGATGAAAAATGATGTTTTGCTACTTGACCAATTTTCCAAAAAAAAAGAGAGGAGAGTCATTCAAATGAGCACCCAAGTTCTTCACCTCTAATTCTAGATCTGTTTGTGATCTTGAGGATGTTCCCTAAACAGGAGAAAACAAAAGTTTCTCGGTAAATTCAATCAAGATGAAAAATGATGTTTTGCTACTTGACCAATTTTCCAAAAAAAAAGAGAGGAGAGTCTTGTATACCAAGTGCTTGTCGCTGGATTCGTGCATTCCGTAGGAGTCTGAGATTGCACTGAAATTCTACAGATTGAGGTAAAAAGAGAGGGCCCCATCTCAATTTGCATCACAAGCCTGTGGATCCTTGCATTTTACAATAAAGCTGTGAAGATAACTAAAAAGAATGTGGTGAGGAGGAAATTTCCTCAAGTTTCTGCTTAAATTAAACTGAAGTAACCTAAAAATAATTTGCGCACGATGGTTTTTGACTCTAACATCAGCCATGATTTTGGCTTCATGCTGCGCGCTCATAACAGGCTAGAGCTTTGAATTTTTACTGACAAGGGGAGTCTACGAAGTGACATCCTGGGATTGGGTTCATTTTTCTTGTACATGAAGAAGAGACAAATCTAAGGTTGACGTATTTTTTTTTAGCCGCCACCTCCCAACCGTTCTCGAGATATCGATTTTTAAAGTTACGATTTTTGCACGTTTCCGCGCGGAGTTCCGGCGAGTCAACTGAGCGCCGGCAAGCTGCACGAAGCGCGTTTCCTATCAGCGCTGCAGACCGGCCGTCCATATCAATAGTTCCGTGGCCGAGTGGTAGAGTGTCCGCCTACCATTCCATCGGACGCAGGTTCGAATCCCGCTTTGAGCCGTAGCTTATAAGGTACGCCGCAATGCGTTTTTACAAGTTTTCTTTATTTTTATCACACACCAAGGGGTCCGCCCCCTGGCCGCTACGCGGCCCAACCCCCGGGACGAAAAGGCGCGCTTCGCGGCGAGCGAAATCATCGAAATCGACCGTTGACGGTTACTGGGTAAATAATTTTAATTGAATGATAAAATGATGTTTCAAATAAAAATTTCTCACCACACTATATTCTTAATGACTTTTTCCTTACTCTGAATTTGCAACCGTCAACGGTCGATTTCGATAATTTCGCTCGCCGCGAAGCGCGCATTTTCGTCCCGGGGGTTGGGCCGCGTAGCGGCCAGGGGGCGGACCCCTTGATGTGTGGTAAAAATAAAGAAAACTTGTAAAAACGCATTGCGGCGTACCTTATAAGCTACGGCTCAAAGCGGGATTCGAACCCGCGATCTATGGAATGGTAGGCGAACACTCTACCACTCGGCCACGGAACTATTGATAAGAATGGCCGGACTGCAGCGCTGATAGGAAACGCGCTTTGTGCAGCTTGCCGGCGCTCAGTTGACTCGCCGGAACTCCGCGCGGAAACGTGCAAAAATCGTAACTTTGAAAATCGATATCTCGAGAACGGTTGGGAGGTGGTGGCTAAAAAAAAATACGTCAACCTTAGATTTGTCTCTTCTTCATGTACAAGAAAAATGAACCCAATCCCAGGATGTCACTTCGTAGACTCCCCTTGTGAAAGAGGAGTTGCAGGAGAGCTCTGCTGTGCTAAAAAAGAAAAAATGTACGTATGTATGAACATTCGAGTGTTGCAAAATTTTTCCTGCTAAAATAATTATCTTTGAGCAAACTTGGGAATACTTTTCCGATAATTTAGATTAAATTGCGAATAAAATTGTTGGCAAAATTGGAAGACAAATCACTAGTTTCTCTGATGATGAGTAATCAATCGTTATCAATGGATCAATAGAAAACTAGCAACGTTTCAGGGCGCATACGGCATTCTTTCTTGGCACAGCAGAGATCTTGCAGTATGTTTTCATTACTTGAAAACTCATTTAGAGGTGTATAGTTCACATACCCTGCAATGATTCATTTAAATGAGGTAATAGCGGTTTGATACCTCTATTAGCCCATATTTAAGTTTGGAAATCCTGATCAATTGCAAATGTCACTTTTTTGCATCTCCTAGCAAATGATGTGAGAAAATTACTTGTTTTTCCGTCCCAACCCATCCTTTCTCATGAAACGTTGGTCTGCAAACTTTCAAGCAACATCCATACAGTAACCCTTGTATCAACTTACTGGCCCTGCTTTTGGAAATAACATTACATTTAAACATCTTACAAAATCATGAAGAGAAGTTATATACCTTGAATGCCATATGCTCCAGAAAGTGGGCAACGCCGTTGTTCTCATCGTTTTCACACCGAGAGCCAGCATCTATCCACAGACCAATGGTTGCTGTGGGAGAGCGAGTGTCTTCTGTTGCGACACGGAGTCCTCCCTCAATCTGAGTGACTTGGGTTGGTGGGTAATTGAGAAGGGCCTCACGAACAGAATGGGCAGCGGCTGACGCTTGCCTCAAAGGAGTTACCTGCAATAAAAACAAGGAAACAGGTCAAATCTCAGACATTCCCTCTGCTGGGCTTGAGCACTTGTAGAGCTGTGCTAAAAGGATATCAGACTCCCCCATAATTAGCCCCTGATGAAATCTTAATCTGAAGTTATACAACTTTCATCCCTACTTTCTCGCCTCATCAGACTTCATTGCACATCCTTCTCTTTCCAGTCGGATTAACTTCCTTTTCCTCTCTAGTTTAATTTAAAAATGGACGGAGTTCATCGGGAAGGAACCAACCCACATTCAGATGAAACTGAGAAAAAGAGGCCTGAGATTAGGCTGAAGTAGGGTTAGATTGTCCACCGGTGGATTAAATGTACCAGAGAAATCTCCAGTACTCCGGGCGGTGGATTTGTGGTACCAAATCCACCGGCAATGGCTTCTCCGGTCGTGACATCAGCACCAACCGGTGTGTTAAAGAACCTAGTTTGGTGATTGGGGATACCGCTGTTCAATAAAAAAAAGCCCCTTCCTCTGTCTGACAATAGGAAACAGACGACTGATGCAGGCATCGTGTACTGACACAAGTAAATTAACTCCAACCTTGAATGGATGTAAGCTGGAGACTCAATGCTAAAGCTGCAATTCTGCTTACTTCTAAAATAGCATTGATAAGAAATAAAAAATTTTCAGCTACAGCATTCAACGAAATGATGATTAATTTTAAGGTTAGGTTTGAAGATTTCAGCTCTTCGCCCGCAGCTGAAAATGAGGGGAAAAGGCACATGATGGATGAAAAACCATGAAAATGCTAATAAAGTTTCTTCCGAATTTCAGGGCTTCTTGAATAAATGAGGAATGTAAGGAGAGTATCACTGTGAGGTGACAGCTCAGTGACGCAGCTCCATCTTGTCTGACCTAACACACACTGTCAATCTCAAAAAATGATAATGGTTTTCAATAAGATGGGTAGCATTTTAACCATGGAAAAACCTTACCGGGGAACACACTGCTTATAGTAAATGAGGCTGTTGGAAAAATGGGTTAGAAGTTACTTTTGAGGGGTTTGTCCTTGATGAAAAATTTCATGTCCTGAGGGGTTCGAAAAAAGAATAGGAGGTGAAAGAATAAGCATGAAATACCTGGTTGAATTTGGTCCTCTGCGCTAGCAAGCGGGCTGGGCCCAATTTTAAAAATTTGGAGGCCATAATTGTAGATGTTCCAAGTCTTTTCCTGAAATTCGGTCACAAAATATCGGCTGCCACTCTTTGGAGAAAATGGCAGTCGCAAATAACCTCTAAATCTTGTTCACAACACTGTTGTCAAATGAAACATCCCCTAAAACAATACCTTCTGCTGGTACCAGTACAATTGTTCTACATCGGTCCCCCGGAAAATTGAAAAAATAATATTTTCAATGATTTTTTATTGCTAAAGAATTTATCGTAAGTTCAAATTACTGATTATAAAAGGGATGAAAAGTAAAACCGGAACAACTGTGCAGCACTGTAAGACGTAGTGTGAGGTTATGTTTACATGTGTTGCAACATCAACATTTTTGTTTCGATCTTGGACCATGCTTGGACATGCTGAATCGTCTGAACAGTGAGACAGTGACCAAAGTATTATAAAGAAAATTGCTCTTGGAGTTGTCATCCTTTTATCGCTGCTTAAACGCTTTACTCATATTGATAAGCAATCACCCGGTCAATGCATCCGTTTCTAAGTTTTCACCCCAACCGAGTGTTTTTCAGAACGCATTGATAATTTTACTTGCATGAATCGCAGAGTGAGTAAGTAGTTCTTCCATTCCTGTTGTGAAAGTTTTCGGCAAGCCATTTGTTTCTTTGGATAGCCTCATTCAAGATAAATCATCTGTTTAAAAACAAAGCATAGTCTGTGGAAGGATGAAAACATCAAGATTGAAAGAGTATCTTTTGAACCGGAGTCAGATCGTGGTTGAAAGAAAGTAAGTCGACCAAGAAAAGAGGCTGTAACATCCATACATATGTGTCGCTTTATAGCACACCCTGGCGCTTTATGACACCGAGTGATCTAACCTCCACTGCCACCTGTGAAGCCACAACCCTCCGGGCATTAAGCACCTTAAGCGCTCTCCTCTCTAATTTTTTCTTCAATCCCAACCCGCCAACCTCTAATTGGGCGCCCACTGCGACTTGTATCAGGAGGAACCAAATCAAGGACTACAAGATAAGGAAACAATTCGGCGAGCAAGAAACTATGAGTTCATCCAGTGACTCAAGTGAAGATGAGAATGTTGAACGGCTGAGAGATGCTCTGGACGTACGATTCATCAGTGATTCTTTGTACTCATCTGATGGTAAAGCAGATTTGAAAATCAAAGGTATGCATCACATGAAATATTACTGGTAATTATTGAAAGTTGTATCCATTTTTCCAACCTCTAGGTACCTATCATAGAGAATTAAGCTGTCTTAATCCTGGTCAAGACAAGTTGGATTGATCATGTCTCACTTTTTACTCTAGAATATACCTCTTAATTTTGAAAAAATTACATTCCATCACCTTTTCCTTTCCTTATTTACTCTTTCTAAAGAATTATCAGGAAAAGAAGTAATACTTACTTAAATAGGTAATTAAAAATGATACCTGATATAGAAAGCTTAACTTATAACACTTAGGTAGGTACATGATATTCAATCTCAGGGTGTCAAAATTTTCACCGGCACTTTATCCCTCTCAGAGAGCTCTGTGTATGTTAATGCTAATTTTGCAGGGAATAATTCGGGAGTGATTTTTCTTTGTGAGAACTAAGGAAAATCACCCACATTTTTTTAGGACCATGATACTAAGATTCATACCTATTTTAGTAGTCCACCCTTTGTGCCCTCTGACATTGTCACTGCAAATGGTGAAGCCCTTGAGAATTGAAAAGAACCAATAAAATAAGCATGAATATTGTGAATATCACTAGGATGGTCAAACAAAATGAAAATTAAATAACTAGAAGAGACCAACTGAACAAATTAAAGGCTCACTGTCACTTCAAAAAATTCTAATCCTCAAACTTGTCCTCATTACATCTGTTCTAGAGCCTGAGAAACCAAAACCGTTACCCTCCAACCGGCCAGTTCCAGAGGAATTTGTCACGCACCATTTAAAAGTTACCCCCGAGTTCCAGTCTTTCGTTTCAAAACAGCTCTCAAAATTTCTCGACGAGTAAGTAAACAAACATAGCGACGGTGAAACTACCAAACCACGTATCTCGGTTTGCGACGTCGCAGACTTCCTGTCATACTTTATTTTTTAAATGAAAAACTACTTAACATCCAGTCTTGAAAATTTCTGTGATTTTTCCTCTTTGTGCGGAGAAAATTCCGTGAAAATTTCAAGGAATGATATTGATTTGGTCTACTTCAAAAAAATAAAATGTGAGCGTAGATTTTTAAACACCGCAAACGAGATACGTGGTTTGGTAGTTTCACCGTCGATAGGCAGTTAAGAGCCAAAGAATCAGAACTAAAAATTTTGGAATAATTGAATTATTTGCATTCTTTACATATTTAGTAATTAATCCATTTTTGGAAAAATCGGTCATGATATCTAATGCCAGGCCCATAAAACAGGGTTTATAATCTACATTTTCAAAATACATTGCAGGCAGTGGAGCTGTCGAATAGTTTTTCTCTGATCTCTTGAAGTGGTGGAAATGTAATTACGGTTTTATGGCCTTTGAGTATGGATATAGGACATACTTAAGTTAGTCTCCACCAGAAAAATAATATTTTAGTAGGCAGAGATCTTATCAATTCTATTATTTCAAAGCTCTCAACTATCTTCCTTTTTCTGTCGAAGGGTGAATATTGCAAAGGGGTTGCAAGGACTAATTTTTGTACATTATCTCTCTATCAATTAAATTTTCACATATTCTGTTCTTCTTCTCTACTATTGTTACTTTAATTACTGTGCTACATATTTTTCCTGTATTTTTATTCAGGTGTCAGAAAAATTTTGAAATATTGTAATTCAAATTTTTGAACTTGGGTCATCTCAGGTTGATAAAAAAGATCTCTATTCATAAACATTTGCTCACACTCACAATCAAACTGAATATTGAGGTATGTGTTTCTTCCTCCCATCTGTATTTCATGCTGAATGAAACAAAGGTTCTTATATCAACCCTGTTTCAGGCAAATCAAAGAAGTCAAAAAGAAAAAGCCAAAAAGCAAGACTGAACCAGATGGCATGTCAGGAATTTATCTCCTCAGGAACTCTAAGTCTTTTTTAAGCAGTGAAGAACCAGATCATCATTTCATTCCCACCAAGAGGTGCAGACGTAAGGAACAACACATTAACTGTACAGAAGAAGACATGCTGGAAGTTGTCGTTAGCCCTGAGTGGGTGTTGAATGGTGAAGGGACTAAAGGTTGGCAGAGGAATGCAAAAAAAAGCCCTCTGTTTAGCTATAAAAAAAATGAAGAAGGCGTGTTGGAGCTTATAAGTGAGACCAGCCGAGGTTAAATGCTGCCATTAGTTCCCATGAGATTAGTCCTGACGTTTTGGTTTTCTGAGTAGCCTGTGTTCTTTTGAGAGGAAAAGGATAGCATATGGTTTGTCTCAATTTTGGTAGATGCAAATCATGGATAGTAACTTACTTTGTCTGTGGCCTTTTCTTCGCTTGAGATGGGTCATTGGTATCGAAAGTTTCTAGCTTCTTAGCTCCTCAAAGAAGCAGTATGCCGGTACTGCAAATTTGCTGGTTCTTGCCAAGACATCTTGGATCATGCGATATTTTAGATTCCTACTCCATCTTAAAAGCAAGGCCTTATCACTTTTAAGGAACTGCTTTTGTGCCTATTTCCTGATTGTGGTGATGATATGATGAATGTTAAAAGTCATTGAATCATCAAAAACATTATGATGAAATACTGATTTCTCTTTTGACTTCCAGTAAAAAACCCATTTTTTTCCATGCATATTTCTGTACAACAAGTCGCATTTAAAAAAGTCTGTGATAAAAGTAGATTAGTTTTTTTTCCTCCATGTTTGAGATTATATCTGTGACCAGATCTATGAAATGGGACCTTATCCTCCGGAAGAAAATACTCAAAATTCCGTAAATGCATGGAGGAAGAAAATATGGAAATTTTCGCGCAAGTTTGACCCTGAAAGCTCTAAAATTGAAGGAGATGTGAGTCCTGAAGTGCTTAGACAAAAATTCTCAGATCGCAGAAAAACAAGTTATAAGTTTTTGTGAAGAGTAAGGGAAAATTTTCTTTTGGAAGATGAGGTCTCTTTTCACAGATCCGGTTAAATTTGTTGAATGTAATTATAAGGTAGGTATAACAGCAATCTTTTTTTCCTGTATGGTAGTAATATAGATAGCTGTACCATGAGAAAGAAACACCTGGATTATGTGATTTCATTTAGCAGATGGGAACCAACAAGCTAACATAGTTTTCAAAATCATGCAACTTCCTCTTTTATTTAAAAATACTAAGTAATTATTATCGCAGCAATAAAATGTATAGGTATAATGGTTTTCCTTTAAAATTAACAAGTTTTTGGTAGAAAAACAAAAAGTATTCCCTTCTGCTAAATGCAAGCCTCTTATGGGCCCTTCCTCCAGAACTGCTCTCTTTAACTGTGATTTTTGCAAGATTACTCAAATGAAATATTTGAGAATAAAATATAAGATGAATAAAAAAAAGAGCTTAAAGTTAGTATTAAAGAAATAATTTCAACAGAGCAATATTAGAAAATAGAGGCATCAGCTATTGCAGACCTCAGATGTGATCTTCATCCAGAATACAGCTGTGTCCAAAACTCAAAAAGTACAGTCGTGAGGTATTGCCCAGAACTTCTATATGTTTTTGTGAAACTTAGAAAATGTATCGAGTCGATTTATAAATGTGTTCAATTTATCATGATTTCATCATTAAAAGTTGATTAAGTAAACCCATTATGTATTACTCATGATGATCTTTTTTCCTACAAAACAGTTATACACATTTGAGGATTGGAATTTCAAAACCTGGTAAGTGCCATCAGGTGTTGTTAATCCTTTATCAGGAGCCCCATTCCCTAGAAATAACAATTCTTACCATGAAAATAAGACCTTAATTCGGAGGAATTGCCCCTAATCGTTTATGAAGCAAAGGCTCATAGGTTTTCTTTAGGCCAGGTATGCTATGCAAATCTTCACAACATCTGATAGGGCTTACCACCTTTTGAATTTCCACCCTTCATGTGTTATCTATGGGACAGTAAACCATCGGTACATGTCAATTGAGACAATTATTTTCCAAAAGATGTAAATGCTAAAACCAAGATATTAAGAAAGAATTGAAAAACTGTAGCTGCTATCAGACCTGCAGTCAAAATTTTTACTCATCTGTTTAAAAATAAAATGAAATTGAGTGCAGTTTAGTGGGTCGAATAACTTGAGTACCATAATTTAAAACACTTAAAGCAGGGGCAGACTGGCCATGGGGGCGGAGAGGCGATCGCCCCCTAACAATTTGCCGCGGAGGTCCCGAAAAGGGCCCACGCGGCGAATTTATTTCGAGTCATCGTTTTTTCCCGTAATGTTGTAATTTTCTTATCCTTTTCAATCACTAAAAGGCCCCGAATTCCTTGAAAATTTATCTCTAAGAGACATGGAAGGTCGCCAAAAGCATTTGTGATGAAGGGACCCCCGATGAATCCTGAGAATGGGTTATATTTTGAAGTTCAAGTACTGTAGAATCCAACTCCAATAATGCCTACGTGTTTAATATGTGTGAAATTTTCAAAATTTACCGGGGGAGGGCCCCCGGACCTTCTTTGAGGGGCCCTTACATTTAGGTCTACTCCTTACTTTTCGACTGCCAGTCCGCCCCTGTGTGCCGCTACTGCAGTTTTGACCGTTCAGGCCGTAGTATAAGGGCGCTAAAGCCAGGATTGTATTTCGCAAACAGATAATTTTTGCAGAATGATTAAACATTAAGAAGCAGGAGTAATTTAACTAAATATTAAACGGAACCCAAATCTACAGTATAATGCAAAACAATTTGGAAAATCTCGTCATGTAAATACAGAAGATTCGAAAACGCCTTCAATTTAAGCGTGATACCTCACGCGTTCCGGAGTGTTCAAATAGTTGTATCCCTGCGCCTGAGCAAGGCGATGGAAGTTCAATATTGAAGTAGCGTCCCCGCTTGTTTTTTTGGCTTTCCTGTGCCGCTACTGTAGTTTCGACCGTTAAGGCCGTAGTATAAGGCGCTAAAGTCAGGGTTGTATTTCGGAAGTGGGTAGTTTTTGCAGAATAATTAAAAATTAAGAAGCAGAAATAATTTAACTAAATAACAAAAGGAACTCAAATCTACAATAAAATGCAAAAAACTAACGTATTGTAAGGGCGCTAAAGCCAGGGTTGTATTTCGCAAATGGATAAGTAGTGTTTGCAGAATAATCAAAAATTAAGGAGTAGGAGTAATTTAACTAAATAATAAAAGGAACTCAAATCTACAATTTAAAGCAAAAAAATTTGCAAAATCTCGACATACAAATACAGAAGATTCGAAAACGCCTTCAATCGAGGCTTGATACCTCACGCGTTCCGGAGAGTTCAAATAGTTGTATCCCTGCGCCTTAGCAAGGCGATCGATAGAAGATCGATATCGAAGCAGCGTCCCCGTTTGGTTTTTTGGCTTCCCTGTGCCGCTACTGCAGTTTTGACCGTTAAAGCCGGAGTTTAAGGGCGCTAAAGCCGGGATTGTACTTCGCAAGAAGATAGTTTTTGCAGAATATTTAAAAATCAAGAAGCCCAAGTAGCAGTGATCGCAATAAATTGCGATTTAATCGGAGAATGTATCGCGATTTTATCGACGTCGCGATTTATTGCAATAAATTATCGGATAAAAAATCGCCATAAATTGCAATAAAATCGCGATTTTATCGACGGTAATTTATCGCAATATTATCGGAAGAAAAATCGCGATAAATTGCAATAAAATCGCGATTTTATCGAACGCGATTGTATAGAGATAAAATTGCAATTAATTTCAATTTTTCATCAACGCCCACTAACGCATGAATGACATGAGATGTTTCTATGCCGCCGCGCCGCCGCCGTTTTTACCAAGTTCCGTTGGTAACTTAACCATCTCATTTTTTTTATCAATTACCTATTGGTAATGTTACAAAGACAGACTGGTAAGCGTACCTAAAAGCCGGTATTTTTACTGATTTTTTCAGGTAAAAATACCACTTTTATTGGTAATCAATTCTCGGCAACTTCACCATTTTATCTCAGTAATTCTACCACAGTCGATAAAAAATATTGGCGTTTTTACCAAGGTCCATCGGTAACTTTGCCATCTCACTATATTATTGGTAATTTCACAGAGACAGAATGATGAGATTACCTGCAATAGAACCTTATTTTACCAACCGTATTTCAAGGTATGAAATGAAATACAGAGGAGGGAAAATAAAAAAATAAAATAAAATCCAATGAAAACTCGGTGTCATATGCAGTCAACTCAAAGACATAAGTTGTAAGGTTGCGAAGCGCCGATCCATGTATAAGAGGCTTCAATTCGAATTCGCACTCGTCATATAGAGGCCATGGAAATCTGCACTATATCGCAAACTGAGGCGGTTTGCCTGGTAATGCCATTGGCTTTATCGGAGAAATCTGGTAAGGTAATCTGGCTAATCTCTGGAAAAGGTAAGAAAAAAATCTGATTCAGAAGAAAAATTACAAACGAGAAAAGGCGAACAAATCTCTCATTTCTTGAAATTTAAAGCATAGTAATTTCTAAATTGTTCGTCTACCGGTGATACAACATGTGTTACAAGAATACAAGAGACAGCGCGTTTCATTAGTCTATTTGAGAGAGAAACCAAACACGCAGCGCGGCGCAGAGAGCAATGATGACGAGGACTTGAGATGGAAAGGAGAAGCCCTCGGCGCGCTGGTCAGCAGCATGAAACACATATTAGCGCCTACAAGACTCCATGAATACCTCACGCATTGCGTCAAAAACAGTGCGGTCAGCAGCGGTCGGCGTGAAACGCATAGCGCCTACAAGATTGTAGGGATACTTCACGCATTGCGCCAAACACAGTGCAGTTGGCGCGGTGACGGAAATTAAAATCATTACACCACATTCATGTTTATTCTTTCAAAATTTTTTCGTTCATTTCTTACAAATGAAAAGCCTTGTCCACACAGAGATAGGTCTACGGAACTTAATTTTCGCGCAAAGTTCCGTGAACTTTGGCTAGTGTTGATATATAGGGCTTTCACAAAAAATGTACCCAACACGAGTAAACGCGTCTTATGCACCCCTCCTCCTCCGACACGTTCACTTGATGGTTTGTATCGATGTTTCAAAACGAATGAGAAGGGGCGGCAAAATACAGGCGGCCCATGGGCGGCAAGTAGGTAAATCCGGCCTTGTAAATCCGGCCTTGTAAATCCGGCTTTGCGTTCTCATTCATTTTCGATTTTGTTTAAAAGAAAGAAAGAAAAAAAAACCCCTGATCAGTAAAAAAACTTCAGCTGATCAAGCGGAAACCAGAGTTCCGGAAACGGAAAAGGGGTCGTCTTGGAAGGGCGGGAAAATGACGACACGAATGACCAATGATTTTTCTCTATTGACTGTCGGCTACTTACTCAACCCGTGCGATCTCTTCTAAGTTTTACTTTTCGGAAATATTTTCAAGAACGTTTATGTTATTAGAGTGTTAGCCGCCTAATATTTTGCAAATTCAAAACTGGAAGTTGGCAACGCCAAAGTAACTCCCGCCATCAAACTGCTCTGTTAACCGTTGCCAAACGGAAGTAATAATACTTTTATTAATCAACTCTAGTAGAATAAAATAGTATATTTATTGCACAGTTTGGCTACATGATTGGGGCATATCAGTTGTCAGCGGCCATTTTCTTTTGAAGTCGTCCTTGGAGTTTTGTGTTCCGATCCGATTTCATCCGTTTCGTTACTCGGAATTGTGAAAATTTTCATTATCACTTGAGAATATTGTGCTGAAGCCATGGCGGCAAGTCAACATTACTTTATGAAATGGAATAATTACCAGTCGCACATCTCGAATATATTTCTTCAACTTTATCAGACAGAAACTCTAGTGGATGTCACGGTTTGTGCTGATGGCGTCAAACTCCAGGCCCATCGAGTCATTCTATCAGCTTGCAGTCCATACTTTCAGGTACAACCATCGTTCAGAGGCTTATCAAAACAAATGCATGTGATTATTTTCAGGTTGTACCATGATAATTTACAGTTTGAGTGGAAAGACAGAAAGTTGGGTTGCTCTGACCATCAGGCGTAACCTTCGCTCTTGCAGACTTATCTTCTCCATTACTGTCAAGGTCTCAACACTGTATAAACTTGCTGTCATGTTTTCATGATGAAACCTTGCTGTCCGCCAATTTTCAAATCTAACGAATTGAAAATCCGGGGATCGTTTAACGTAGCGCTGTAGGAGTTCAATACTTGATGTACCAAGCTGTTTCTCCCACTGTCGGTAAAACTGCAGTAATGCGTATCTTGGTTTGTGGCATTGCAGATTTTTTTATCTTTCATATGGAAATCTACCCAGTACCTAAATGTCAGCTCCTGAAAACTATGATGATTCTTTCTCCTTGTGTGAAGTATACTGAAGAAGATGTTCTCTCAGTGTCCTTTTACCAAATAAAGTAGTAACGGAGATTTCGAAACTCCGCAACCAAAATATGTATTTTTGCAGTTTCACAGACGAAATAGAAGTCTAAAGTTAGTAGTTAAGGTACATCACTAGGCAACCTTTACAAGATCAGTTGTACGAAAGAAACATTTTAGGATTCGCATGTTTGGCACTCTTCCTGGTGTTAGATCGAACTTGACAGGACCAATTCTTGGATTGGTTGAACTCCCACTTTTCACTGCATTTTTAGAACTGGTTCATTTACTTCTCAGATCCCTGGATGTAGATGTATCACAAGAAGTATTGTTGTTTTTCCATTTTAAGTAAATATTTTGAGCCGTCACCATTCATCAGGCAAGAAAAGTCAGGGACTTACGCTGATAGAGGTGTCGTTAGCTAAGTTGACGGTTGTTTACTTTTGGTTTGTAAGGACCAAGGACAAATTAGGGCCTCTGCACAAAGCGGTATTTGCTACTTTTTGCGTTGAAAACATCGATCTCCTGATAGTATCGTAAATAAACTACTTATCAGTTATGATTCGCGACTCACATTTGGTTGTCATTTCAGTATGGCTAAAAATTAAAGTGTTACAAGGTCTAAAAGTATTAAAAAACTTATCTAAGCTTGTGTCCTTGCTTCTGCAAGAGTCGGATGTTTTCATGTGGATAGTAGTGACGCGAAAATGCTTGCAAACTGAAAGTAAACAACCGCCAACTTAGCTGACAACACCTCTACCAAGTAAACTAACCCACGTTGGGAGTGATGTACTTAGTTCTTTTCTATACTCTGTTCTTTCATCTTCATCCAGTCTAGTTTTTTGCCCTCAAGCAATTCTTATTTCCTCTCTAGTTTCAGCTACCAATTTTTTCATAAATTGATCAGTGTGTAATACTTATTTTACCAAAGACATAAAGATGGAGCACTAAAAGAAAAAAATGATGCAGATACATGCAAACTCTTCAATTGGCGCCAGGATTGGTGGCGAAATCGGGCGCTCAACTCGAAATACGCAAAAATCAACAGTACAAGTTCAAATCAAATTTCCGTTTTCCCGCCATGGATTCCCGCGCTTATTTACACACTCACACAAACGCAGAGCGCCAGATCTGCATCACTTCTCCCTCATGCTATTAGATGCGAGTGCTCTATCTTTATGTCTTTTTACTTCACTCAGCTAATTTTTTTTTTTTTATTATTTTAGGATATTCTTGCAGATGCTGGACCCAATCCAATATTACTTCTGCATGATATCAGTTCAAGCGACATGAAATCCATTTTAGATTTTATTTACCGAGGTGAACTCAATGTGGCATCTCATCGCACATCAAGTCTTCTGAGAGCAGCAAATAGTCTGCAAATATCTGGATTAATGGAGGTTAGTATTAAAGAGTTATCTAAAATAATGGATCTATCCTAATTTTGGTGTCAAAGAGCTATCTAGCAGAAATAATTGTTGACTGAAGGTAATGCCAGGTATCGACCCCTGACAATGTCCTTAAGGAAAGGTTCCTCTTACTTTTGAACTTGAAAGAGAAATTGAGCCACAGTTTGAATTAGGAAAGATGGACGTATTTCTGTCAAACGGAACTATATGCATTAAGATACGAGTTCGAGACCCATAAAAATTTATGCATAGCAGGGCTCACATTATAGTGCACATAGTTTCGTTTGACAGAAATTCATCCAAATGTTGCATACAATTTTTGCGGAATTATCAGCTCATAACTTTTGGAAGATTAGATTAATCAGTCTTTAGTTTGACATCCATCCCAATTTCAGGCTGTTATAAAAACTGAGAATTTGCAATTGTCTGAAATTTGATGAAATTCGTGTGTAAGTGGAAACTACTGAGTGAACTGAACACGAGGATACACTTGATTCATGAATTGAACAATTATTGGAGAAGATATGACAAAATGATCTAATCTGCTAAAATACTTGTGTTTCAATGGGAAATGCTGCTGGATGACATCACTAGACGGTGCATTTTCTCACTTTTAAATCTATTTTTATACTATTTCCCATATCAGAGAAAAATTTAAGAAGATACTGTAAAATCAGCTATTTAAGCACTCGCAGATGAAGTAATGAAAAATGTGCATGCAAAGTCTCCATTGAAGAATACAAAAGAAATTAAGAATGCTGTCAAGTGCCAGCACCTTGAAGCCATTGTTGATGTATTAAGAGAAATGATCATCAAAATGAGATCCAAGTTAAAAGACTGAAGATGACTAGAATTGCCTCTGTGCAATGAGGTATTAAATCCTGAAAAATCTTCGTGATATTGATGTATGAACATTACCTCATCCTTCTGTCCTCAGGTTAGCAAGCATTTACCAGATCTTGAAGCAGAGAAGGAGAACGTCAGTAAACCTAATGGGAACAACCAAGGAGAAAATTTAGATAATTTCTTCGATATGAATGCTATGAAAACTGAAGACCAAGAAGCTGACACATCTACTCAAATGGAAGTGGTAGAAATTTACACAGACGTAAACGAACAATCAAACTTGTCCAACCCGCCTCCAGTAAGTTCTTTTTCATTGAAGGTCCACTCTGTCTTGGTGGAGGCGAGCTCTATATTTTTTAACAACCTCTAAATTTTAGAATTTCTTCGAGAATTTCTGATGTTTGGCATAGCTGTGAATTGTGGGTTGATTGTAGGTCATCTGCCGCCACCTTGCTTTTATTAATGATGGAAAGCAAACATGAACCTGAGCGTCCATGAGCGTTTTACCTCACTGATAAAATTTTAGGAGCCATCCTGGTCACCAGGTCTAAGTTTTTAGAGGCCAAAATGATTTTGACTACCATAGCACATGAAACTATATGAGAGGTACCAATCCTCTTCTTCTAAAAACAACTAGGGGATAGTCCTGGTTGCTAGGACATCTAGTACCAAGCACATTAAACCATAAATATCTTTAAAGCAAGTACTTAATGGGTAAATATGGAGGATGCGCTTAATCAATAAAAACAAAAACAGCAGCGGGTTAAGGAAGAGGGTTTGGCAGTGAGAAACTTATCATGTTTGTATTTTTTCAACCTGCTGAAAAAAATAAAAGGGGCCAATGAATAGTTAAAATATGTAGCAAGATTGCTGCTTCAAGAATTTGTAGTAAGTTGCGTCTAACTTTAATAGGCGCTACTTTTGGACAATATTCTGAGTTCTGAGGTGCCAAAACCTCATTTTTAGGCGCCTGGTGAAGTTGGAACACTACATGATACCAAGCGCCAAAAACTCGTTGCACCGACTTAATGGTATTTTCTAGCATTGTCATTTTAGAATGATTTATAGGTTTCAAAATTTTTCTATAGGAAGGCGATGTCCAGATAGTCATCAACACTGATTCAGACATGATCCGTGAGGCGAAAAAGAAACGTGCAGAAACAAAGAAAGAGTATTCGGAACAACTCCTGGCCGAAGCACTCACCGAACTCCATCAAGGCAAGACATTGGCTGATGTATGTAGTCGTTATGCTATCCCACGGTCCACACTTTACTCAAGAGCCAGAGTAATGGGGATTGCACCAACCATCGAACGGAAAGAGTATTCGGCAGAGAACGTGGCAGCTGCCATTCAAGCAGTTGCAGGTGAGAATAAGATGTAAACTGTTTGGAATTTTTCTCACTAATAATTTTTATGAAGTAAAAAAATGTTTTTATGTATACTTCGCTCTATGCGAGTGGTTTTAAAATAACAGACTGTTCTTCAGTGGAAAAATAGTATATACTTTGTTGTGAGCAGTCTCTCAGTATTTTTTAAATGGACCACAAGACAAGATGCAAAAATAAACAATTTATGGTCTATCCTCCCATAAAAATTCCATGTACAATTTGTGAAACAAAAATTATTGAAAGTAACCCGAAACAAGGATATTAACATTTTTCCACACATGAATTCAACCGAAATTTGCCGAAAACTTTTTTAAGTGAAAAAGTCAACAAAATTTTTCAAATACTCATCAACAAAGTATGAAGATTTTTCAAGTAAAAAAATTGCTTGCCACCGTCTTTGCAGGAAATAAATATCGAGCTTTGAAAACTTAGAAATCGAATGAAGTATTCCATTTACGACAGAAAAGTTCTTTTTTAGGTCGTATGCATCTTCAATCATGTATTTATTTATCTTTCTTTTATTTCACATCAAACAGATGTGCACAACATTCTAACAAGTTCTAACTTCATTCTAACAAGTGACCGATCCTCAGGTTCAGAAATGTCTATATTAAGCTACTCAGGACCCTGCAAATTTCTGATTCTTGACTACCGGGATCTTTTTGAAGAACATGCTCCCAAAACATTTTTAATGCTCTGAATCAATTTCTCTCTGTTTTCTGGGATTTTCTTTTCCAGAGTGGAGCGAACAGAGTTTTTTATTTAAGTTATTCCAATGTGAATTTCAAACAATAAGAGAGGAAGAAAAATTGATCTCCACTTTTCCCCATCTCTTTGAAACTAATAACCATGTCAGAAGAATGCTCATTCTTACAGATGGACTCCCTTGAAATGTGATTGTTCATTTTATG
Source organism: Bemisia tabaci (assembly GCF_001854935.1). NCBI lineage: Eukaryota > Metazoa > Arthropoda > Insecta > Hemiptera > Aleyrodidae > Bemisia > Bemisia tabaci. Next base: position 1,006,995 of record NW_017547106.1, on the reverse strand, counting down.
CATGCACATATTTGTTTTATTCAGAGGGAGCCAGTCTGAAGCACGCTTCTGAAACGTGGGGAATCCCCAAGACTGTTCTGTGGAGGAAGGTGCAAAGAGACGGCGGCAAAGCCTCTCTGAGGAGACGGATGCGGAAATATACCCCTGCCGTGATGGATCTAGCTTGCAATGCATTATTGAGTGGTCACAGTATTACCAGAGTAGCCAATCAGTTCAAGGTAAGGTCTCTCATCTAAAAGTCTACCTAAAGCATCATGTCTAGAGAAAGCAAAAAAGTCAAGGAGAAAAAGAGTATCGAGAATTAGTGAGATAGAAAATCTTTGTATCATGAAAATGATTGACCCTTGATGAAATTGACCCTTGAAAATGATTATTGTGTGATGGTTCATTCATTCAATTTCTTTTCCCATTATTAAAGCAAGAAATGTGAAGTATTGGTATTTGCATGTGTCAACTTTTACCTGATGTCATGATCCAGGATTAAAACCTTAAAAACAACCAATCAACCAAACCAATCAACATAAGTAGAAAATTGACTTTTATTATTCAATATATTTTTTTATGAAACAACCTTTTGAAAAAGTCTCCCTTTTCTCTTTCTCTCGTCTTTTTTTCTCTACAAAATGACACGTTAAAAATTTTAGGAGAGATTCAATGCTTTGTCTGCAGGAGAAAATCTACATTATCCTTTTCAAATGTCAAAACTAATTCATTAAAGTCAATCAAATCTCTTTTGCCAGATTTGTCCAATAACGCATTTAAAACATTTCCTGCTCCATCTTTTTTCTGCAAAAATCAGATCCAGTAAAGGCAGAGTCAATATACTGTACAGTTTTCCTCTGTAATTATGGTCTTTTTCTGAGACTGTTCTGTCACAGTATGCTGCCGTTTTTATTATTTTTTATCATAATTTTGGTCCTAATGTAACTCTTTTTGCAGCCTCTAATAGAAAATTAAATTCAGTATTTCAGCCAAATAGTTTTGGTCCACCTCTATGTGTTAATTTTCTTATTGATTCGCTTTTAGTAATACAGATGGAATGGTGGAGACTGTTTTAAATTTCTCATGCTCCTGTCTTTAGAATTTCTTTGATTTGTGACAAGCTACTAATTTTTTATCAGGATTTTTTATCCATTAAATTGAGGTGCACATATGCCATCAACTTTGCAATATTAATTACTAATCAATGCATTTATCATCTTCAACTTGCTCTGACTTTCAGATACCTACTTCAACTTTATTCAGGGAAAAGCAAAGACTAGTGAAAGAGGGCAAACTACCAGCTCGTTCCATTAATACCAAAAAAACGCATAGTCTAATACAAAAAATAAGACTAGATCAAGCAGTAGCCGCTTGTCAAGATGGTAAAATGTCTCAAGCTCTAGCATCTCAAACATTCCAGGTGAGACCTGCAAATATTCTGTAAGTAGTATGTCGCATTCAGCTGGATGCATGATTGTAATTAGGAGGAAAAAGTCTATTACAAAGTACATTTTTTTGTTATTTGAAAGTATTATTTCCTCCGTATCAACAGGCCATTCTCACAAAACTCGGGTATTATATCAACATTGACATGGTATGTTGCTCTCTTGTTAAACTCTGTTAAGGAAGAATACAGTTAAGGCAGTTTTTGTTTCGGTAATCTTGATCATGCCTCAAAACTCAAGGCAAGTAATGATGATCGACTGTCCATGAGTAGAAACCCCAGAAATTTTTTCTTTTGATTTGCTTGAATTTTCAAAAAATTGCTTTTAAGCATGGAGGTGAGGCTCGGAGGCATCCTGGAGTTCTGCTAATTTTGAATATGTAATAAAGAATTTTGGCATTTATAGCGAATGTTGAGAATCTCTACATTTAGCAGAAGTATGGACGTGCATTTGTTAGTTTCACAAATTCGCGAATTTCAACATATTTCGTATGGAAATTGGGAAATTAGCGGAGATATTTTTTTTTCGTGATCGACTATGTGAAGTTTTTCAGCAAGTTTTCACCTACACATTCTTTTTCTTTTATGAGTAAAGCTCACTCTGTGATCTAATGATCACTCTGCTTGATTTTTATTTATTTGAGGAAGAGTTTCCAAACTTCATTTAAAATCCCTCAATTCCTCATAGTTTTGTTTAAAATAAGAGACTCATAACACAATGCGATGAATTCTAAGCAAGAATCTCAGGAATTTTAGCAAAAATTGTAGGATTTACAGCTTGAGTTTGGGGCATGCTATAAATTTTAAGAAAGAATTTGGTAGTTTTCAGCAAGAACTATAGGACTTTTAGCGAGAATATGGGTCATTATGAATATACCATCCATGCCATATACTAAAAATGGGTCTCTACAGATGGCTCATAATAATTGAAATTTAGTTTGGAACTTTATTTATGATCATTATTAATGCTCATTTTTGTTATGGCATTCCTGTTATTAATTTCCATTAAAATCCATGTTCATGTGTTTTAATGTCCATTTTTAACGAATGCAATCTTGTAACTATGTCCTGTAAAGGTTCCAAAAACAACGATTTGGAGGCGATTGCAAAGATCGGCTGGTAATAATGGTAGTAGCAAACAAGAGAGAAGAAGGAGGAACCAAGTTGCAATGCTGAAAGCAGATTTTCTCGATGGAAGCTCAGATGATGTTGCCACAGCAATCACCTCGGACACAGGAGAGGAGTTCACCTTCAGTGAGGTATTATTTTGTTCCTACAACCTCTATCACTTCATTTTTTCGAAAGAAAATTCTTTTGACATTTTCAGACTAAAATTCTTTGATATTTCCAAACTAAAACCTTTTGAACTGAGGTAAATTTATTTTCATTTAGGCTAGGTCAGGTTTCAATATGGAAATAACCCAAGGGATCAACTTACTACAGTGAAACTTCACTAAAACGTTTTCAATCGGAATGTTGGGACATTACCGTCTTAAGCAGGTTGCCGACTTAAACAGGTTTATTATAGGGTATAGGTATTATTATAGCTAAACCCTTATATTATATATAAGGGTTATTTTAGGCAGTATTTAATCAACTGCAATTGATCAAGGGCGCTACATTTTCATTTAAAGCATCTTTATGCGAATTCGCAAGTAGGGCGGCATTAGCGGGTCGCCAACTCACCTTCCTGCTACTCGGGCTGTGCATAGACGATGCTACACTTTCTAACCAAAGTATCATATTCACCATTTGTGCTGCAACTTAATGCTGTCAAACTTCCTAAACTCGTCTAATTTTTTTTCAAAGAAATTAATGTACAGTATCATTTGTAAATTTAGCTGGATACCTCATTTATCATCAAAATTAATCTTTGTTTTCTAAAAAAAAGTACACGCAATAACAAACAAAAATGAAATGAATATCGAGATATCTAGCGTTATATCTACGTGTAAATGGCTTTTAACACAGTTCCTAATGTGTGTCTCTTACCATTCTTGAATATTTGTCTTGCAGGTAGTGCCCATGACCTACCTGAATGTAGGAGAGGGTGGTGAAGTGAATGAACACTCATTGATAATCCTGACCCCTTCAAATGAAACATTAGATCTACAGGTACGCTCAATTTTATTTTATATTGTCATTTTTTCATTTATTTAAAAATAAACTAAATTTATTGTGCCTTGGATACTTAACTGTGTTTAGTAATCAGCCACAATGATTATCTAGTTGTGAATTGCAAAGACGATCGAAGGATTTTGTGCAATAAGAACTTTTCTGCATTAAGGTTACGCGACTTCATTACAATTCTGTGCCAGTTGCAATAATCACTCAGAAGTATTTTTTTCCTACATTATTCTTTGAATTTTTAGTCAATTTCCTTGAAAATTATTTCAAATGTACAAGTAAAAGTTCAGCAGTAATATATATGCTTAGTTGCACAATCTTAGCGGCATTGCACGGCATAGGACTGTCATTAAATAAAAGGCCTCACTTTTGATATGACAAAAAAAAAAATTCTAAGACTGAAATGGTGACTAATTTTTGCCCCACAAGACTTTCTGCATGTCGTGCTGTCACCATCAGTAGTAAAATACCAGTAAATTCAGAATTGCCATGGTCAGGGAATACCAGAAAAACCGGGAGATGTCAGGGAAAATGAAGAAAATGTCAGGGAAAGGTTGTCAAGTCACCTTTCTCTCCTTCCTAGAATGTGCTTGAATTTCCAAACAACAAATTTTACCTGATAACTATTTCAAATTATGCATTTTTAAGCATCTGGCATATCCTGAATTGTCAGGGAATTTGACCAAAATGTGACAGAGAAATCAGGGAAATGTCAGGGAATTTCATTTTCTAAATTCTGTGACAACTCTGTAAATTAAGTATTACTGGAGACAGCAAATGTAAAACTAAGTTCAAAATGGTAGGAATTTACTAAATGTTGGGTCCCATGACTATGCACAACATGCCCGTGGCTTCAATTCCCTCCTCCAATGTATTAATTTACTTATTTTCCCAGCAGAATGTCGTCGTGGAGGAAGAAATCACGGAAATTTCCGCAGAAGATGCCCAAGCAGAGGAAGATGAGCAAAACCAAGATCAAGAAGCAACCGTCATGGATCACTCAATTCTGGGAATAGACTGCAGTTGAAGAACTCAGGTGCAGAAGGAATCCCACGAGTGCCAACCCACCGCTACAGCAGAGTTATGTATTGAGATTTAGGCTGCTACTCACAATTAAAGTAAGCCACTCATTATTGTAGGAAACCTTACTGAATGATACTATGCAGTAGCTTTGTTTTACCAATTTCCAAATTTGGTTTCGTATCAACGATAGTAGGTGTTTAACCCAGAAGGAACAGCAGTTATTTTGTGTAGCTTCAAAATTATCTTTTTCGCCTTGGCCATTGCATTTCTGATAATGTTGCTAGTACACGTCCTTACGAATGTAGTCTAATTTGGAAATTTTCAATCAAATGTTACTTGTATAGCGTCAAGTGACCTTATCAAGCTTTTATGTGTATTTTTTTCTGGACCTAATGTTTTCTCCGGAACAGGTTTGCTGGCCTTCAATGAATTGTATACTTATTTTTAGCTGTGAGGCCTAGTTTTCGTTTTCTAGTCAAGAAATGGAGCACAAGTAGGGCAAAACAGGAAGCAACTGAAAATAAGCCGATTAGCCATTGGTTGATGCATGCTGTATGTGATCAGGTGTTGATCAGTGCCCCTGTTGCTTCTTTGTGTAAGATCTTAAAATCTCATTTTGTCCTCCTCCAAACTAGCCTGGAGCAGTGGAGCAGTGCAAAATTATCAAATCACTGTTGGATCAAGCAAGAGAATAGCTTTTTGAGATCTAACATCTCTTTACTCAAAACTTCTATACATTCTTAAGGAAACGTTGTGAGATATGATACAATTTTTCCAAAATCTCATTAAAAATGATGAATTCAGTTTGTTTGTTTGTCTAAACCAGCCAATTGATGAAGTATCTATTAAGATAATTATATTTCTTTCTAATTTTTGTCTATATGGTCAGTGTTTCATTTTTTTGTATTTCAATTGTTCTGTGAAGTTTTTTTACCATCACAACTAGCTTCCTTGCAAATTGTCTCTTTACCCCTAAAAAATGGAATCGAATAATTGTAACATGCCGCTTAAGGATGAGTTGTTTCGTTTCTTAATAGTACCAATAACAATAAAGATTTATCACTGTCGCTGACCCACAGGCTCAACAGAGACAAAAACTCAAGACGAAAATTTGCAGGCAGAGTGTTATGAAGCACTTCTCTGTGCACCCCAGAAGTAAAATGTGAGAAATCAATGTTTGCTTATATGATGTCATAGACGCATATCTTATCCATCGGCCATTGGGTCATTCCTAAAAAAAGGACATCGCACCAAAAAATTTGAAGCAGGCTAAATTTAGGTATTATTCAAAACTATGTTCCTCACAGCCTCCTGAGCACTATGAGCTCTTAAAATCAAGCTTGCCATAGTTGCCAATTTTGTGAAAAGCGGGCTTAAAATGTGGATTTTTTGGTATTTTTACATGCAACACTATGCCCAGTCATTTTTCTCTTTTTATTCATCTTGTCAAGCATCTGTATCAGAGAAATATCATTCAGTCAAAACCTAGTACCTTTTTTTTGTGCGTTTCTGTGATTTTACTTGTATTATGTATAGTGTAAGTGTCTCTCTCTCTCTCATTAAGAATTTAAAACAGCATCATCAATTTGCTGTAACCCCATCATTATGGGATGAATAGGATAAATCAATCAGCATGCTATGGAAATCATGGTAGAACTAAGACATCAAAGAGATAGGTTTCATATAGAGAGAAGTCTTTCATCCTTGAAAGGTTTTGTAAACTTTTAACCATCAACCCTTTTTGTTTTTTGTTTCCTTTGTTTTAGTGTATTTTCCGAAGGAAATACACTATTTTTTATTTTAGTTTTTACAAATGCTCATCTAAGATTATGTGTGTGAATTGAATAGATTTTTTTTCATGAGATGTCCATAAATGACATCTTCCTAAGAACAGCATTTGAACCTTAACCTTTTGTCATGTACCTGTCGTGCGGATTTGAACTGGCCTGAATAATGGAACAGTGGCAAGGCGTTTTTGTAGAGTTGTAGTATAGTTTTTCCCAAGTAGAATTTTGTGAGAAAATGAAGGAGTTCATCGAAAATTCGAAAATTTAATTTCTGAGAAGGAAAAAGCTAATTGAAAACCAACCAATCTAAAGGAGACTGCCGAAATGACGCAGCAGGGCAAAGCCTGAAGCTAAGTTAGCTGATCAGCAAATGCCGTTTCCCCTGACTGGTTACATCATCAGAGCCTGCCAAAATTTTCATCAAGGTTTGGCAAAATTTAAACCAAGGCATCAGGAAAAAAACATACGAGTTCGGAATTTTACAAGCCTCATTGTAAAATGTTCTCATGTGTTATTTTGACATAGGTTCACCAAACTTATTTTTTCTTTTGATTCTACCCATAAGTTTCTCACTAAGCTTCATTTTATTTTTTGACTGTTGTACAAATGAAGAATATTTTGTTCTTGTCAGGTGTTGATTCTTATTACCTGTATAGTTACTAAGTATTAATTCTTCACAAAAAATTTACCATGTTTTGTAATTTTTTTACTCGCGACTATGATTAATGTTGTTGTAAATAAAATTTTTATTTATTGATTTAAATTTTGTGAATAAATATGTTGCCTTGACATTCGACTTCTATTTTCTTCACCAAACCATAATATTCAACGAAAAATCTTACTCTTATCATTGAAAAATCCTTTAACTATCAACTCTTGGATTAGTACAAGAGGGCTTCTCTTAAAATATGTTAGCTAAATTTCGGATTTTTTCTCCTAGATTAAGCAATGTGAAATGCAGTTACGGTGATAATAGAATGATCCGTCCATTTTAAAGTGGCAAATTCCTCATCAAACTCTTCAAGGAGATTATAGGTTGGGGCATCAAGAAATTAAAATCCTAGCCACAAAAAGTCTAGACCTCCTGGATCCAAAGGCTAAATGCTGTAGGTATTGACATTATTTTGGATTTCTTGCTGTTTAATTTATGATCAAAGGAGAGATGTAAATGAATTTAAAAGTAGTAAAACTGACATAGAATTGATTGCACCGATGAATTTAATCGAGTCCATAACAATTGAGGCAAGTATAAAACATCACATAAAATTTCAAAGGTAAACTAAATTATCATAACAAACTCTCACAGAGCTACAAAGGTAGAAAAAAATTGCCCTGGTCACTTCCTGAAGCAAACTTTCAAAGGAGAGGACCAATTACTGCTAGAAAATTTCAGACTCTTTTTTCAACCAGTCAGTTAAATATTCACAAGTTTTTGGTTTGACCAAACCAACACTACTGCATTTCCTAATGACTGGACAAACACCACACGGCATTTTAACAAAGCCTGGCGGCGGTAACAGCATCTCGACGGCACGATAACTGTAAGTGCCATCAGCCAACAAGGTTTTTTCAATCTTGCCGTCATAAAACAAAGTTTCTAGGATAACTTTAATATCTTCCTCAGCTAAATTGACTTTACTAATGCCAAGTTCTGAAATAAATTTTAGGACTTCTTGAGCAGTTGCGGAGACTAGAGTTTGGGCCTCGAGAGGGCCATAATCGTAAATTTTATCAGCCAGCTGCTCTTTCTTCATCACCAAGAACCGTAGGCACTGCTGATTCAAAATATCTACAAATTCTGATTCGAAGTCTTGGTCCGAATACCACGCGCCTCCTGTAATTGAGCGATCTGGTTCCAGGTCGTAAAGCATGTAGAGTTTTTTCTTTCCAGCTGCTACAGAATTCACAGCCTTTATCATTTTCTTCCCTGAAACACAAGAAACAAGATAGTGAAACATTACCAAGATTGATAGTGTCCATTTATATTTTAAGCTGATGAGTTGGCTTCTTTCTTCCCCAAAAATTAAATAAAAGCTGAAATTTTGAAACACCGCAACAAGGATATGTGGTTTTACACTTAGGCTAACGATATCGCATACCAGTTAGGCCTTGCCCAAAACTCGGAATCGCCTTAAGATAGTTTTCAGTTGAAAATCAAAATCAAAATTTTTGATCCATCTTGACAGAAATTCCTTAATTAAACATTTTTGTATCCCTAGACTATGGTTCCTTCTTCATAGGATGGTCACAGACATGCAAGGAAGCTGAGTTGCATGAATGTTAAATGGAGAACCAAAATGAAATAATAGGAATTTTGAGCAGGTTTTTTTAAAAGCATAGACGCAATTTTCGTCCACAGCATGTACCTAGTTGTCACCTGACATCTTGATCTTACCCACAATTCATGTATTTGCCCAAACTTTGTGACCAAATAATGTTAGAAAGATAAAATCACGCCAGGAAAGTCTCAATTAGACTACATAATATGTATATTTTGTAATAAGGAGTGATGGACCACTAGATGAGGTGCAAGTTTACACATTGTCATCAATGTTTTCTCATTAAACATTCCAGTACCTAGAGCAAGATGGGAGCAATGAAAATTAGCGAAAATAACTTCTTCCCAAAATATTAATGCTTTTCAAAAAAAAAAAAAAAAAACGTATTCTGTTAGAGTTACATTGCACACTTAACTTTGCTATTAAGTCTCTTCAGTATTAAAATATAGCAATCTCAATATAAGTGTTTCTACTCTATTACGGCAAGCTGTACACGCTTTGAACAGCACAAGGTGGCGAGGACATTTCTTGATCGAAAAGCCTGCGAAACCATTGTAATGTGTGATTTGAATTGTGTGGAATCTTGCTTTTCTTGTGAGCAGGAACTTCAAATATTTAGGAACCAGTGCCAAATAACAATTCGGATATCTTGGTTCAGAGTAATTATCATTAATTTTCGTTGCAAAAATTGTGCTCTCCGTAAAATTCTGAAGTAAAAATATACCTATTGATGGTGAAACTACCAAACGACGTATCTTGTTCGCAAAGTTTAAAAATCTCCCCCCCTATTTAATTTTTTCAAAAGAGAACAAATCAGAACCATTCTTTGAATTTTCCTCAGAATTTCCTTTGTTCAGAGAAGAAAATTCATGGATGTGTTTACGAATCAGAGTTGAGGCGTTCTCAATTTAGAAAAAATAAAGTATGCCGGGAAGTCTGCGACGTCGCAACTGAAGCACAGGGTTTGAGTTTCACTGTTGATATGTCAGGATGCTTAATTTCATACCCTGCCTAGTGTTTTAATGCACCAGTCTAAAATCTTTACCACAATTTCCTGCGAGTAAAAATATCCATCAACCTCTCTGTAAACAAAACTCTTCTTAAACAATCTAACCAAAATATCGAATAAGTTTTTCGTGGCTCTTACCTTCCAATGACTTTAAGACTTTATTCAGTTGGGTTTGGATCAGATTGGACTTGAGTCGAATGTCTCTTATCCATATTCCTTTATTCCCTGCCTCTTTGACGATGGTAAAGACAGTTTTCTCCTCAACATTAGAACCTTTGATTTGTGTTCCTTCTGCTGGATCTTTGGCTTTGTAGACAAGAACGCCTTTTTGGTTGAAAATCCCTACTTTGCCTGCTGCGACTAGTTTGTTGATGATGGCCACTCGATCTTGTGGGCCGAGTTCCGGGTAGCATTTGGCAATGACATCATCAGAAACACCCGCTGTTCCATGGCTTTGTAGAAGATTGAGCACCTTCTCGGCATCTTCGTTCAGGCCTACAATTGGTGCTTTGGCAAAGGGCTCCTGTTTAACAGGGGTGACCGGCTCTTGTTTAATAATGGTCGGAGACTCATCACCATTTGTCAACTCCTCTACTGAGATTGAGGCCTTCCTTTTTGACATTGCTCCTGATTTTGTTTTTAATCTGAAAAAAAAAAGACAAAACTTAAGATCTCCATGAAAATTGTAATGAGCTTAGAGGGAGTAAATTGAAATGCTTACAAGGTGGATGAATCGCTTCTTTCGTGACCAAAGGATTCTAAGGTCTCATTCCTAGCTCAAATGAACTGCGTTCAATCGTCTATTGTAGTCATGCAATAGCAACTGGATAAGTCTTGTGATTGCATTTGTGGAATTTTCCAAGAATGGAAAAAAAAATTACACAGGCTAAAGGGTATTTTGAGACTAGACATGAAAATGTACTAGTAAGTTTTCTTTGAAAGGATTTCTTGGCATATGAAGAATGATTGCATTTTTTCTCCTTCTGTAAGTTCTTGCACACCTTTGCAGATACTATCGGGGAACATACCACCAACTGCTGGCACCATTCATTTGTTGGAAGACAGGGGTATGGCATAAAAAGAGCTTTTACACTCGAAGCTTACGGTTTGGAAAGTGCTTAAAGTGATAGAGTTCGAGAGTTACCTGAACAAGATGACTGAATAGTTAATGCTGAATAGTTCTATAATCGGGAGGTCCCGGGTATTGGACTCCCGGCCAGGCAACCCGAGTTTGATGGTCTCAGACAATGGTTGCCTGGGTCTGGTTGTTAGGGACAGAGGGGGGGATCGTATTAAAAGCGCAGGATTAGCCCTTGAGGGCTACTTGAAGTAGTAAAAAAAAAAATGCATGTTTCCAAAAACGAGTTAGCAAAGGATGCTTCGCTACTGAACACATGCGGATCTTTTAGGTTGGAATAGATAAAAGCTGGTTTGTGATGGATTTGATCAAGTATTTTGATTGAATGTATGTCTGAGAAGAGGGAAGCTACAAAGTGGAGAATGAAACAAGCAAAAATTATTCTTGACTAGAGAAGAAATACTTTCATAAAAGGAATACAGCTTACGGTCAGCAAGTTTTCCAAGGAAGATGAGTCTGGAGTCAGGGTGTCCTCTTGGAAGGAAACTTTGAATGTATATCATTCCATGATGTATTAATGGATGTTATGTGCTTCGGAGAAGTTTTGGTGACTTAGCTTCGTGAATGTGGGAGATACGGAATTAGAATTTTAACACAGCAACACAGCTAAGAAAGAAACGTGTCGTATCCTGTGTTCTGGATTTAACCTAGAAAAAAACATGCGGTGGACACTTCAACGAAGCACAACATTGATCATCACCGGTGAGCAAATGATGAGTGTTGAAGTAAACATAACCCGTTAAAAATTTGTCGCTCAAAAAATTGCAATTGCGTTCTTATATTTAATTTAGTTGTATTTAAGTCTATTATCAGTTATCATCTTATGATTTACATCAGTGCATACTTAGTCAATTGAAAAATGTCGAACAGGCATTTGTTTCAACAGTCTGGATTTGTCAAGGCTCCATTCTACAATGGATTCAATCGTTACGTTTGTCAGTTGAAGCGAATAACACTTAAATTCTGCAAAGAGTATGGAGGCAGCAGAGGATTACGGTAATATTTCTCTGTTCATTCCGTTTTTGCCGGTTTTTTTTTAGAATTTTGGCCTAACTTACAGACTTAATCAGCGCACTATAGGATGATGCACTTTTAAGCGAGAGTGTCCACGTACCATGTAAGTGACTGAAGCTAGACGGCAATAGCTGAGTCCCTCTCTGCCGCCAAAACTGTATCGCATTCTGTACATCTAATTCCTCTGGAGATGTTCTTTCATCTTTTTTATCATCTCTTGTCGATTCAACTAAGTAAATCATTAAATCTGAGGACCAAAGATATTCAATGTCAGGACAACCACAGACAAAACCTACCCCGCGTTAGGGTGGTGGTGTGAAATGGGTGGGAGTTGAAATCCCTAAATTCTGGATTGTGCTGGGTACGGTGAAGTAGGGGGTTAAACTGTCATATCTTCGAGAAGATTTGCCACTTTTTCTCTCGGTCACCAAAATGTCAGGACATCCTGATCTGAATCTGACACCCCAAATCTGAAACTAAGAGATTTTTAAAGCCAAGAAAAGTGTTTAGCATCAGTGTGGAATTCGACGGCGTAAGTCCGCAATCACATGTCTCGTTTCCAGTGTCTAAAAATCTCCGCCTCTATGTATGCTTAAAAATTGGAATTGGGGAGCAAATTTTTCATAGAATATGCATTAAAACTAGTTTTACTTGAGATCATTAATATCTCATTTTTTTTCAAAAACTGCAGTTGTGCGTCTTGTGCTACAAGCCGCTTGTATATGATTTCCTTTTTGCATTATCTATGTGTTTTAATTTACAAAGATGTACATTATATTGATAATGGCTTTTATTTTGCAGAGATTTTATCGAACAGAACCTTGTAGATTTTGCGAGAGAAAACCCTCAAGTTGTTGTTTATGTTAAGCCAAGGAGACACAGAAGTCCTGTACTTGTGGCGGAGTACTGTAAGTCTTATTTTCGTCTGTAATTTTCTCATTTTCTGATGAGGTTTAAAAAGGAGAAGATAGAGGAGGCTCTGTAAATTTTACCAGGTCAAATTCACCAAAACGTAAGATGAAATACATAGGTATATCATTTAATGGAGATGTTGCATGTGTGAGGAATTTGCGATTTAACTGATTCATATGTAAAAGTTTGTGAAAGCCACAATGGTGCCACTGGTTTTCTCTGAAATCAACTCCCAAGCTCAAAAAAAGCTCTCAACTTGAGGCAAAAATGGAGGGTATATCCCACCCTGCCCTGAGAGTCCACGTCTACATCAAGACAAACTCTCTATGCAAAGATAGGGAGCAAATACATTGACAGGGCTCGACAGGGCTGCCACTTTATTTGGGGACTCCAAAACTAAAAACACGGCAACCCTGCTACCGGCCATGGGGCGCAGCCCCCTAGTTCAGAGAAATTTTCAAGGTGTTAAATGGTTCAGTTATTTGTCCAAAAAATGGAACTTGAGAGGATGTTAGGCGATGTGAATTCTAGTGAAGCTGATTTTGATTAAATCTGTCCGGTTTTGCAAGTAACGCCCAATAGTGCGCTTTCTTTACAAAATGCTCTCATAATAACAGAATTTGCCATTGCCAATCGGATTAAATTTTGCAAAAAGGAACCACAAGCATTCCAATGTTGCTAGGATTGTGCAACTTACATTTTTTGCAATAAAAGTACTGAAATCGTGCAAAAAATTAATTTACAAGGTAATTTTCATCTTGAATTAATAGTTTATTGGGAGTAAAGACAAAACTTGTTCAGATGATCAGTTTATACTTACAAGGCAAAAAAATTTGCACAATCTTAGCAACAGTGGAATGCTCTTGGTTCCTTTTTGCAAAATGCAATCCAATTAGTAAGTTAATTTGTCAAAAATATGCCTCCCAGTTATAAAGAGATTGTTTGCTTTTGATATCAGTGGATGGCCACAGAGAATGGATGAGTCTACATAACTTTCAACGGGATGAATGCTATAGATGGATACATAACATGCTTACCGCATCCGGCGATCAAAGTATCAGGTATCGGAAGTTGTGGCACACAGAAAATCCCTCTATCCAAGGCGTATGGAACCCATTTACGAACAGGGACCCAGCTCTGAACATTGCTACCTTCCCATTGGTAATGTATCTGACTTTCAATTTTTGTTTTTTATTTTCAGATTACAGCCATAGGTATTTCATTTCTTTTCTTTTTTTTTTTTTTAATTAAATATGTGCAATTTTGAAAACTGCGATAGCTGTCAAGAAAGAGCTTTTATCTCCTAATGCAATCAGCCCTCAAGCTCAAAAACAGCTCCTAAACTTAGAGGTGCTGTACACAGTGTTTGAATCCCACAGGCGCCATGCCCAGTATGCGTCCAAAGTTGGAGCGTAAATAAACATGCTCGAGCATCAGAGATATTCCTCAAATGTGCAATTGCAATTGTAAGAAATCCAATCCAATAGAAATCAAAACTTTAGTTGCTGCCTTTTTCCTCATTAGTATTTAGTAATGAGTTTCTCAAGGATTGGTTTAATTGTTTTAAAATAAAATTACTCTTTCCTCCAACATATTTGATAAAAATCGATGACTAAATGTGAAAAATTTGCATCTTACTTGCAATATTCGCAAATCTCCGACCTCATGGTTTTTTTTTCTTCAAAGAAAACTAGCCAAAATGTTGCAGTTTAATTTGATTTTTTTAGAATGAGTCAAGGCAATCCATAGAAAATTTCATTAGAGTCTGTCTGTTGGTTTTCCTTAAAGAGATAGAACATGAGCAGAGATTTACAACCTCACTATCTTAAATACAAATTTTTTGATTAACACATGGAAGTTAAGGGTCTTTAATGAAAGTATCAAGAAATTCAGACTAAGTGTCTCAATGTAATTTCTGATTCCTACTTTTACAGAAGGATATGAGGAGACCAGCCAACATGCCGCCAACAGCAACAGAATTGATTTTAGAAATGGCTGCTCAGAAGGAAAAAATGAAGGAACTTCAGACAGGCAAAACTGAAGAAAGTAAGACAGAAGACTCTCACGTAAAGGCATCATCATAATGGGGTGCCAGTCTGCCAAATTTAATCTTGTTTGTAAATAAGCATTTAGTTTTTTGAATTGTCAATATTAGGTTTATAGCAGTGAGAAATAAAATGATGTTTGTTACTGTGTAAAGTTTTGTTGTATTTTCTCAATATTGGAATTCTTTTAACTAATTAATTTCATCAAACAAGAGACATTTGGTTGGCAATAATGATTTTTAGATCCATCTTGATGGTGAAACTGCAGGAATTTGTATCGCGGTTTGCGGCGTTGCAGACTTCCTGTCATTTTTTTTCTTCTTTTTACAAAGAATATTCTGTGAAAACTTAAAGCTACGATATGGGTTTGGTCCCCTTTCTAAAAAAGGAAATAGGAGCGGAGATTTTGACACACGGCAACTGAAATACACATTCTTGCAGTTCCCTTGTTGATCTCCAATTTTTCATAGGTCACTCCAACCCTTTTGAACTCATTTTCAAGGAGCCAGGACGCAATAGAATAATGGCTGCAGCAATTTTTTATGCCATGTTTGCCCAGCATCTTTAATGTTTAGGCGCATTGTATGCATGGTGCACACTAATATCAAATCTATAACACAAAAATTAGGGCAATTGAGTCATTATGATTTGATACCTGACTTGTACTTGCGTCAATTTTGAATGACATCAGTCGGAACTAAAATCAGTTTTCATTATCAAACTAACTTTTTACTCCTGCCTCTCGCAAACTTCCCTCAACCTGCACAGTGAATGTTTTATTCTTTTTGCTGAAAATCAACACGGAAAAAATTAAATTGCTGATTTAACAATTCAATTGCTAAAAAAAGTGACTGCAATGTTTCAATGTAGATTTTACAACAAAAAAATGCTACTTTAACCATCCTCATGGTTAAATTAGCTTAAAATAGTGGTTATAGTAGCATTTTTGTGATGTGAAATCTACGTTGAAATATTGCAGTCACTTTTTTAGCAACTGAATCGTTAAATCAACAACTTAATTTTTACAGTGAAGGGGCTTCCTCCCGCCTCTCCGCCACAGCTATTTCAAAAAGTTCATTCCACTCCATTAAATTCTGTGCACAGCATGAAATTGAGGGATAGAAAGCCAAGGTCAAAGTAAAAGCATTTCGCAAGGTAGGTAATATTCATTAAGCAAATTACCACAGCCATTGAAAAAACCGTGTAAATTTTTTTGCAGAAAAGGAAAAAATATGTGTTTAAAATGTATATCAATGGTGAAACTGCATGAACTGGTATCTCGGTTCGCAGTATTGAAGGCTTCCTGTCATATTTTTCTTTTCTTCATGAAAACCACTCTTTGTCTTTTTTTGGACACTTCAGTGGTTTTCTTATTTCTTTGAGTGAAAAATATTTTGAGAAAATTTCAAGCCATGAATTGCTTTGGTAATCTTTTAAAGGGTCGCTGTAGCACCCGCTTTTTTAATTCATTTTCTGAATGTATGGCTTGGACTGCCCCGAGGAATTTTTCAGATTTTACCCTGTGAAAATTAAGTCTCGCTTTCACGAC
>NW_017547106.1:940956-990666 GCF_001854935.1 Bemisia tabaci | reverse complement strand
CACATCCCTTTACCCTCACAGCCGAGTTGTCGTTATGACGCTTATTTGGAATTTGGCGCCAACTGAAACGCGCAGATGTGAAGTCAAAGTTGCCAAATCAATAAGTAATTTGTTGCTTTCTGTAGTTGGAGTGAACTGTGCCAGAATACATGAATTTCTTCCTCAATACAGATTCAAATATAGTTCACAACTGCGTGAGTAATCGAATTGTAACGAGATTCACTTATTTTTAAGGTTTTAAACGACAGAATAACTATTTATAAAAAACAAAAAAATTTGACAACAGAGCGGATCAGCGTGAGGTCAAAGCAACAAAGATTACCCTTCATAATATGACGTCATTTAGTTCTCGTAGTTGTGAGGTTGTGTTCGCTTGATCGTTGTGCTTGCTTATCATTCAAAGTTATCATCAACGTGCTTTCGCGGAGCTTTCGTAGTCTTTTCGCAGATGTTTCGTGCAAAATAAAAAGTAAATATTACCCATCACCGTTCGCGAATCGATTATCGAACTCGGCCAGTCGGTTTCAACAATGTCGTCCCTGGAGACGTTGTTCGCGGTTTTTATTTCGATCCTAATAACACCATTCCTGTTCTTCTTTCTCGGGATCGTGTGTTTAGCCTCGATCGGGAAATCAATTGGATTACGACGTCTCTTCGCAAGTTTCCTGGTCAAAGTCTTCGAGGTAAGAGCAACACTTTCTTAATCCACTTTTTTGCTTTGGCCCCCACATTCTGTCTCCGAGCCACTATCTCACTCAGCGGATAACCTTTGATACTTACTTGCGTCTGAAAGAAAATCATTATCTAGCCCTGTGCGGGCCGCAGAGAATCATCAGGGCACTCACTGCGTCCTTAACTTTATTCAGTGCCTGGTACTTCTTGCCCCATCTATCTTGAGCAAGTTTATCTCACAGCCCCTAAAATTCTTCTGATAGCACTCCTTAGAGGTGCTCTGTCTACGCATTATGGTCATAACTTTTCAACTTTCATTCGAGTAGGAACGGTGATCAGTCCAGGGTTCCTAGTGATACAGCCGTCTTTCTAGGCATCCCTCCAGCAAGTTTCTGCAGTAGAAATTCAGAAAATTTCTCCTTCGTTACGTATTTGTCCTTTTCAGTGTTCATTTCAAATGTACCTCAATTTGCAATGAGGGTCATTGCTCAGTGTCTTCTCATTCAAACAATAGATTGACCTGTTAACAGCTCACCCGTAAAATTAGTACTTATCTGTCTTGTAAACAATCGCCATATTCCTTCTTCTTCTTGACACGATATTCTCTGCTTTATTTATAATCTGTTTTCTCTTATCAGTAATATTTTTGAGAACGAATGATTTTGTTGGAGTATTTCTCTCTTATATTATGTACTCTACTGAGTGCTCTAATGTAGGTACTCTACTCTAATACTGCTATGTAACAGATGGATACTTACTTAGTTAAACTTTGCTTTGCACTAATGAAAGTTGTTTGTTCTTCCAACCGGAAAGACCTGTTAATTTTAAATTGAGGTTAGGTCTTGCGGTAGATCACTTTTATTGGTATCTTTTCTTTTCTGTTAACATAATTGTATTTCACTTACCTGCAAGATTCTTATTGGAAATACCCAACAATTCGATGCTCTCCTTGCCCATTCTGAGAGTCGCTTCATTTAATTTTACAGCATTATATAGAGGAACGATAGGTACTTGTGGTCCAGCGAATAGAAAAGTTAGATGAATTCGGTTATCTTCCTTCAGTAATTATTTGGGTGCTCTTTATTTAATTGCAAGGGCTCTAACTGGATACTTTATTAATATTGTCTTATTTGTCGTTCTCTGTTAAATAAATTTAGTGCAACTCAATTCAATGTAGAGAACAGGACAGCTGTCTCTCTTCATGTAAAACTTGTTTACATAGAAACTTGCGCATTCTTCATAGCTATTTATAATGGATGTTTTACACTTTGAGTTCCTCAAAGAATTCATCCTCAAGTAATTAATGGAATACGTTCCTCAATTTTCCTCGTGAAGAGAAGGCGGCATAGTAAGTGAGAACTGGAAACCTTTACTCTCTATATCACGCGTTGTGCTTTTCCTTTGTACGTCAGTTTATGGCACTGTGCTCGTTCTTGAAAAGATTTGGAAATTGTTATTCATCCTTTTTTGGAAAGATTAATTTAATTGATCTATCATTAGTCTAATGAGCATCATTACCATTCATCGTCCATTAAGTTCCCCTCAATTGCAACGTCCTCCATGGACATTTCCATCCTATGTCTTTTCAAAGAGCCAATCCACTTCTGATAGCAGTAAGTATTACTTTTGTAGGTGTGTTGTTTAGCAAACGCTCCTTCGATTTAGGTGTTTTTTGAGCATGGTAAAGTTAGGAAAGTAAAAACTTTTCTCGACCCCAGATTCCTTAAAGCTGGGATTGACCCCTCTTGTTATAAAGCATAGGAGTGAAATCAACATTTTACTCCTAACCTCCTCCTCCCCCTCCTTTCCCCTTAACTTACCCCTAAATATTCGGTCCTAAAAATTACCGCAAGGAAATGTAGCTTTCCTTCTCTTCCTCATCCCCTCATCCACACATACATCTCCTCTTGTTGACAGTTTTATTTTTGTTTTGAGGTCTGTCCTTGGAACTGGACAGTTTTTTCCTTTTTCTTTCTCTTTATAAGCATTTGCTCTGCACGCCAGCATTTGGATGTTTGTGCTTAGATTTTAGGAATGGAGGCAAAATTGTCTGAGAGGCTATCATTGTCCCACACAACAGTAGGACAGAGGCGTCACTCATTCAGGATTCGGCAGGAGTGTAACTCTGGCCCTTGCCCCACATCTTTCTTCTGGCCTTTTTTTGGGAGGGGGGGCCTCAATCTTCGTGGCCTCTGATCAATTTTTAGGCCCCTCCACCCCCCCCCCCCCCCCCNGGGGGGGGGGGGGCTCTCATATGCCACGGGAATTCGCGATTTAAATTCTTGCGAGAAACAAGACGAACCTCTGATTCTCTCTGAAAAGAACTGCCGAAAGAATTCCCGCAAAATCGCAGCCTTGGAGTCCCTGAACAAACTGGGAACCTTGCTATTCCATTCGCTCCTTATCTTTGCATAGAGAGTTTAGCAGGATGTGGAGGTGGACTCTCTAATATCGCAGGGGATTCCCTCTGTTATGACCTCAACTTTGAGAACTTTTATGATCTTGTAAGTTCATTTCAGAGAAAGAAAGTGGCACCATCGTGTTCGGAAACGGAAATAGGGACTTTTCGAGGCAGAAGTGCATTTCATCAAGGGGGGTGGGGCACAAAAATACAATGAGCAGCAGCGTGACTCCCACAGTTCTAAAAGAGTCTTTGGAAGATTTTCCTTGTTTCAAAGTGGGGTCCAGTCAACTTACTTGGCCAATCCCCTATAATTCTATCGGAAAACCAAGTAGATAACTGAGAAGCAGCTCTCCCCCTTCCCCCCTCCCCGCCCCCTATTTCACCCCATAATCGTGTTTTTTATTGTATTTTAAACGTAAATCCTCGTGGCACACAAGAGTTCCATCGACTAAAATTAAGCTCATGCAGTAGTTTTCGGAATTTTACTTAGTTTTTTACCCGCGATCGATTTTTAAAACCGTTAAACAGGGTGTCTACAAGTTCGGAATTTCCGGAAAGTCCGAAAGTAGTACTGATTTTGTAAGGGCGGTTCGGAAGTACTGAAAAAGTGCGGAAATTCCGCCAGAAGGTCCGGTATTTTTTTTCATTTTTTTTCGTCATTTATGTCATGGTTTGAGCGAGCTATTCAAATTTTTGACATTTTTCGAATTTCGTCAAATTGAGGTGCTGAAAGAGTAAACAATTTTTCTGTTGAGGAGGTACTGAATTTCTTGGGAATGTGCTGAAAAAGTACTGTTTAAGTACTGAGTTTTGGCCAGCTTGTTCTCGTAGACACCCTGGTTAGAGCTGTTACTTAAAATTTTGAAAATTTTATTAAAAACTCACGCTTTCAGAAGCTCAGACGCTTTCACGCTTAGAAGTCATAGTGAAAGCGTGAGTTTTTAATCAAATGGTCAAAATTTTAAATTTTACTGAAGTTTTTCGAAAGTGAAACCTGCATATCGGCAAGCACTTCAACTTTACCTCAACATTTTCAGTTGCCATACCTAAATATAACTATAAAAACCTATATCTAGGCGCCATGTACACCTTTTCAGGAACGACGAAGAGTTCTACCAGTGAAACAGGTTTTCAGGGGTTCAGCATCTACTGAGCCCCCGAATTTTCACGCGCTCATCTGCTGGCTTTTCACATTGGGACGTACTTCTGTCAAACAGAACTACGTGCATTATGATGTGAGCCCTGTTATGCATGTATTCTTATGGGTATCAGGGCTCATGTCTTAACGCACACAGTTCCGTTTGATAGAAATACGTCCATTTTTCTCATCGGCTGTCCATGGAACGTGCTCGACCGTTTTCTGCACCTACGGCAGCCAGGGTTACCACAGTCAGGGAATGCCGGGAAATGTCAGGGAAAAATCGTCAAATCACCTTCATTTAAGGGGCTTGGAGGACAAGGCGCTGAAGTGCAGGTTTTGAAAAAATTGAGGTATTAATGATTTCCAGTAAAACTAGTCCTAATACATATTCTATGAAAAATTTGCCTCCAAATTCCAATTCATAAGCATCAAAAAGTCAGATTGAACTTTCTTCCCGCCATAAGGATCCATGTAATTTCGAAACTTCTAACACGTATTTCTCGAAATAGCAATAACTGCACTTATGCGCCTTGTTCTGCAAGCCCCTCAATTGCTTTCTCGAGTGGGTTTGACGTTTTGAACACAACGTTTGCCCGAAAACCATTTTTAACCATGTCTTTTCAACGTTCCATTTAAGGGGCTTTTCATTGATACCGCAACGGCTCGCCTCGGATCAACCGTTCCGAAGTTACAGCCTCTTAAAGGTGCTACGTCTGTCAATTTGGCCGAACTTTGAAAGCTCAATAAGTAAAAGTTGAACGGGGCATCCAAAAAAATTAAAACTTACGTTTTTCAACTCAGCTCAGTGAACAGAAAGAGTGTGCTAAATTTCATGCAATTCTGAGGGGGTCAGGTCAAATCACTGGTCTGATTTGGCGTGGAATGACCCTCTGGCATTGGTTAATTGCACGGAGTTTCGCCAAAATCTGTCCGGAAATTTAATTTTCCGAATTCTGTAGCAACCCTGGGCAAGGCGCGGCGTTGTGGAACGAGTAACTATAAACTTAAAGAAATATCATAATTCTGACACAATATACCTCCTCTGTCGGCGATCGTCGAAATAACAGGCGCATGTGACATCTTCGATAAGTCCTGTCGACGAGGGGTATTACTCAACAGGTGTGACCAGACTCACCCCTATCGATTAAACGCAGCAGTCCTGGGAATGTCAGTCTCGGTGCACTCCGTTCCGTCCATTCTTGCCGGTTTGCAAGCTCTTGTTTCCATGGGACGTTTCACGGGATTTGTCCCAGGGAAAAATCTCACTTGCCAACTTGGAGAAAATATCGAGTTAGTCAATACTAATCACTGTAGGTACCAAGCGAATCACTAAATACAAAAAGGGCACATGTCCAGAAAACCAAATTGTTCCGGAGACACAAAAAACTGTTTATTTCGTGATAGATATTTTTTAAACATAACGACTTTCCAAAAAATATATACCACGAAATAAACAGTTTTTTGTGTCTCCTGAACAATTTGGTTTTCTGGAAATGTGCCCTTTTTGTATTTAGTGATTCAAGTAGAGTCCCTGTGGAGTCCCAAGAGAGACTCAGAGAGAAGGAGAACAAATATTGTTTTGTTGAACGGGGAAAAGCCCAGAAGTTTCATTCCTATCGACTGGAGATTGGGACAAATCCCATGTAACGTCCTGTGTAGACAAGGCCCAAGGTTTTGCACTTTTTCCCGTTATTGGACGTCGATAGCACCGCTCAAGCCTTAAGAATGGACTACTAGATATGGTACGAATTTCAGCATTCTGATACACGTTTCTTAACCTAAATTTCACGTAAAACACGATGCACACAACGAAATTTACCGAAATGAACTCCTTACAAAGATATTTAATGATTCTTGATGCGTGAATTCAAACCACCCGCTCATGAAAACTCAATGTTCTACGTGAATCACATCGCGCTCTAAACGTTATCATGACAGTCTTTACGATATACAAATCTGGCAACCTCAATCTTGACACTTTGGCTCAGCTATAGCAAATTGCTTACAGTTTGAACAACACATGGTGGGAAATGAACATTACTCGATTGAGAAGCTTGTTGCAACCGTTGTAGTGCGCGATTTGACTCACGTAGACCTTTGAGTTTCTTGTCAGCGGGCAGTTCAAATTCCTCGTGACCAATGTGAAATAAAAACATTAATATCTTCATTAGGAGTTAGTTTCAGTCATTTTCGTTGCGCGAATCGTGTTTTGCGTGAAATTTTGATTAAGAAACATGTATCAGAATGCTTCAATTCGTACCTTGTCTAGTGGTCCATTGCAGCGGAAGTGGAAAACTGACCGAGCGCTATGTGCATGTCTAACTTGCCTACACAAATCAGACGCTGGCACAGAAGAAGCAATTTTGTTATTTCGTTGAACGGGGAAAAAGCCCAGAAGTTTCATTCCTAACGATTCGAACTTTGGATAAATCCCATGAAACGTCCCGTGTAGACAAGGTTCAAGGTTTTGCACACTTCTCCGTTTTTGGGCGTCGAAAGCACTGCTCAAGCCTTACGCATCGTCTCCACGGGACGTTTCACGGGATTTTTCCCAAGTTCGAATCGCAGGAATGAAACTTCTGCATGGACTTTCTTCCAGTTAAAAACACAACAAAATTTCTTCTTTTTCTTTTGAAGTCGTTCCTGGGACTGCACAAGGACTCTTAGTTGGTACTGTGATAGTTTTGACTAACTCAATTTTTAGTATAAAGGTAAGAAGAAAAGTCCGTGAAATTTTCAGTCAGTAATACTCAATATTAATCTGGTAAAAATTGAATTCCCGAGGGGAACATTGGCAACATTGAAGTGCAGATACGCTATTCCGTCCGGGAAACGATGGATTCTGTACCTCTGCCTGCTTCACTGTTAAAACATGCTTCGTGAAAAATTGAACATGGTGCCTGAAAACATAGGCTTTTCACAGTCCTATGTATGGCAACTGAAAGTTGTGATGTAAAGTTAAAGCGCTTGCTGACGTGCAAGTTTTACTTTAAATTTCTCACAGATAACGAAGTAATGGCATCTAAAGACACATTTCAACTGGCCACCCCCGAAAAACTGGAGACCACCTCTATAGAAAAACTTCTTTAGAAGCTCTGAATTAAATCTGAAAGCACTCGAATTTTCGCGTTCAGATGTATTTTTAACTTTTAACATATTTATCGTACTTATTGTTAGTCCTTTAAATAACCCAATTTTACCGCAAAAATTGGCAACGATGTCTTACACGGAGTGGTGCAACCTTTTTGACAGTGACACACCGGAAATGTCAGCTAAGGTCTCGAACTTTGAACTTTCTCTTAGGTTGTAGGGTTGCTAACGATACGACTCTGCGCTGAAAGGTTTCCTTGAATCTAGAGTAACGATGAACACATCATGAACGTAATGATGCTCCCTGATGTAATTGTAGAACCCAGTGCAATAAATTGAGGGAACAAAAAGTTTCTATCAAGATCGACAAAATTAAGCTTTTCCTGTCGACAGCATTTTGCAATTAGGAACTACGATTTCTGGCTCATCGACTTGAACTTTGCGACACTTATTGTGCGCATAGGGAAACTAACGACACCTACGTTGTTTCTAAACTGAGCAAGGAATTGTGGTTCTAAATTGCAAAATGTGGTCCATGCAATGCATTTACATTCGTCGTCTCATCAGTTGGACTGCATTTCATTTTGCAATAAGGGGCTACTACTTCTGGCTCGTACATAAAATCTATCTGCTCAGGGAACTATCAGCAAATGCGTTGTTTCTGAAATGAGCCAGAAATGATAGTCCCTTATTGCAAAATGCAGTCCAATTTTCTATTTTAATCGTAGTTATCAGGAAAGGTTTCAGCAGGAGTCTCAAAATTTCTCAGGGACGGAATAAATTGTCACCACAAGCTCTGATTCTAATTTTGTCGTCTTTCAGTGATACAAGAGACAGCACCTTTAATCAGTCGAGTTAGGAGAGAAACCAAACACACAATTTGGCCTGGAACGGCGAGACTTAGGGAGAAATGATGACGAGGACTTGAGACGAAAAGGAGAAGCCCTCGGCGCGGCAATCGGCATGTGACTCATATTAGCGCCTACAAGACTGCACGAATACTTCACGCATTGCGCCAAACAGTGCGGTCAGTGTGAAACGGATAGCGCCTGCAAGACTGCGTGAATTCTTCACGTATTGCGCCAAACACGGTGCGGTCGGCGCGGCGCGGCGGCGGAAGTTAAAATCATTAAACCAAATTTTGTGTTTGTTCTTTCCTAATTTTTTCGTTCATTTCTTATGAATGGAAGACCTTGTCCACGAGAGATAAGTTTACGAAACTTAACTCTCGCGCAAAGTTCCGTGACCTGACAGGGCTTTCCCAAAAAATGTGTTCAACACGAGTAAACGCGTCTTATGCATCCCTCCCCTTCTGGCACGTTCACTTGATGGTTTTTATTGATGTTTCAAAACGAATGAGAAGGGGGCGGCAAAATACAGGCGGCCGGCGGCCCACGGGCGGCAAGTAGGAAAATCCGGCCCTGTCACGCGTGTAATTTTATGCATCGGTCATTGCGCCCATGAAGAAAAAATATGGTTTCGGGTGTATTGAGTTGAATCTTAATAAAGCCGAAGTAAGCGAACATAGAGCTATTGAATACATTTTCTGAAATACTGACTTCACGCGCAATACAAATCCACTACGCCCTGAAGCACTTTAACTTAACTATTCATTCCCAAAAAACCCTTAAAGCACGAACGCGAATATTTCAAGTTTCAGGGAACGAAGCTCCCTTAACCGTGAACGGTTATAAACGGATCACGTTTTGCAATTAGGAACCACAATGTCTGGCTCGTTCGTAAAAATGCGCATGTCCATAGGGAAACTAATGCTACATACGTTGTTTTCAAACTGACCCATAAATTGTAGTTCCTAATTGCAAAATTTGGTACAAATATTTTAAGTATTTCATGCTACCAGCGCTGACTGTAATCTTCAGATGAATCGAGTTAAGGAAAGTAGCTTACAGTTATGTATCGCTGTTAATTTTTCTTTTAAAATCCATCATGCTTATTTTCTTCAAAAGAGAGTAAAAGAGAAAATAATATAACGGTATATGTATTGTTTTAATCGACGTTTCCGCCCTAAAGAAAATAAAAAAACTGTTCTCTCCGCGAATTTTCAATTTTCCGTTACCTCTCCTCTCTTTCTTTTATAATTATTTCGAGCGATTTTACTTTTTGCCAACTCTACACAATCCAATATTTCTGTCTCTTAAGAATAAAAAAGGGAGAACTATTTATTTCGCAATTAATTAATTTTTGCGAATTCCAAGTATTATATTCCGAATCCGAGGATAAGTGATTCTACAAAGAGCTTCCTTTCAGCTCAACTGGTCGAAGATTATACTGCACTTGGCTTGATTTAATTATTTTTTTTTATTCTCTCCGAATGGGTCAGTCTTAATTTTATTTTCATTAAATCGTTCTTAACTATTTATATAGCGCGTGATTGCCGGCGTAATCGTGAATAATACCTATACATCATACGTTTGTTAAAGTATAGTGAATACTAATATTTTCCGTCAAATACCTCACTAATTAATTGGAAAAAAGCGGCATTTATGCTTGAGTTGGATGGCTTGTAAATTGCTTTGTCTAGTGAGGATTTACAAAGCAAAATACGGAGTTCTTTAAAAATACACAGATCTCATTGCGACTTAAAGTTAGAAGATTTTATACCTTTCCAGTTCCTAAATAAAACTTAATGTAAAAAAAATATATATTCGGCTTTTCTTGATGTATTGCAAATTTTTTACTGTCCATGGAACTAAGGAGCGAAGATCCAAACGATGAATAACGCGAAGAACAGTGGACGAATGTATAAAGTTGGGTTCGAACCCAACATGCAACTATTCGAACTCTGCGGTGGGCCGGGTAGCATACCCTAGATTTTGCAGGCGAAATCTTACATCTGCCCACGGCCTACACGCGCTTGCGATGTATGGCTCCCGTGACAGGGTACAGGTGCGATCACTGTTTTCCTCGAGCGTATGCAATCATTGCAGCCCCGCACACCGCCGCGGAGTTTAAAAAGCTGCATGCTCGTAATGTAATCCTGCACTGGGTATGAAAAGAGCTTAAAGCAATAGATGATTTTAGTTTCTTATCGGAAAGCGTAATACAATAATAATTGTTCCATCTTCTTCTCCTAATCATTTCATTGTGCTTTCAGTATATTTTTGCTGAATTGCGTCTCATCTAACTATCTCGATTTTGAGCCGCGAAGCGGTTGGGGTGCGGACCCTTTAGTTTGTAAAAATTGCATTCTTGGAGTTAATAATTTTGCAGTTTTAGCATGAAGTTACGTTCCTTCGTCTGGAAAACGACGAGTTTACGGGCTCGATTCGACTCGAGTAGTCCTCGGGTTGTTTTTTTTTTTTTTTTTTTTTTTTTTTTTTTTTTGTAGTAGGAACTTCAAATTTATGTATATAAGAAACTTTATTTTCTCAGTTTAATTTTCCCTCGAATTCTACCTGAAATTTTGCCGACGCGACATGTGCTTTGTTCCTCAATTTTGTACACCCTATATCTAGTGTTCCGTTGGAATTCGAGATAATTTTCACTCGCCCTCAGACGAGCCTTTAATTAATTTCCCACCCGCCCAGTTGCCACCGCGAGTATTATCTACTGCATATCCTGCCACAACAATTCGCCTCACTAAAATGTTTACGGGCTGCATGCTTTTTTCAAACCAAGTGACATCGGTTGACGATGCGAGCGCAGGCAAGAGTCCTTCGAAATAATTCACCTGTCGCCGGACGCAACGTAGCTCCTCTGTCGTAAGGACGTGCCTCGATTCCTACGTGAGCCCTGTTTAACATATAGAGCTATGCTTTCTGGGGCTCATGCGGTAATCGAGATACGCCCTTACGTCGGAGGAGCGACGATAGTGATCACCGCTTTGTGCTCCGTTCGCAGTTTTTCCTCAAAATGTCTCCTTGAACTACTACTCCTTGAAGACTCATCGAAACCGCGTAAGCATGGAGAAAATAAAGATGGGGGCATTTTCTGATGTGTTCGAATATAGTAGCGCATACACTGGAAAAAAACACATTGGATTTAGAGTCCAGACTCTTGAAAACATTGACAAGAAAAAATACTCTTGATTCAATCAGATTTTTGCTTAAATAAAAAGGAAATCCGCTCAAATTAAGAGGCTTGGTTCTTGATTTAAGCTTCAATCTGATTGAATCAAGAGTACTTTTTCTTGTCGATGTTTTTAAGAGTCTGGACTCTAGATACAATGTGTTTTTCCCCATGGAATATAGTAGCCCATATCGGTACATTATGGCGTATATCGTCCTGCTAAAATCAGATTTTCTAAGCATGAAAAGCGGGCAGTAACGCCCGTTGTTTTGGCGTGATTCAATGCAGATTATAATTGTTGACAGCTTTTAAAGCGTGATTTTTTTGCGATAAATCGCACTGTTACCGAGAAAATCGATGATCAATTTCCGTACTCGCCTACGCAAGGTTGCCTCAGTCAGGGAATACCGGAAAGTGTTAGGGAATTATGAAAAATCAGGGGAAATCTGGAAATGTGCCTGGGAAATATTGTCACGTCATCTTTATTTCGTTTCTAGAATGGGTCTGACGTTTTAAACAACACATTTTTCCTGAAAAATATTTCTAATTATGTCTTCTTAATAACAACCTGGCAGATCTTCAATGGTCAGGGAATTTTGCCGGAATGTGTCAGGGAAATCAGGAAAAAATCAGGGGAATTGGTTTTTAAAATTCTATGGCACTCCTGCGTACGATATCAGCCTTTCTTTAATATGCTCAAATTGCAAACGCTTCCTGCCCCCTCTAAGGTCCTTTTTTCATTTTCCTTTTCTCTATATCCTCGCACTAATATTTGCCTAGAGAGAAACTCCTCATCAGATAGCTGAAAGCGCTTCCTAAAATTAACTACCTATCTGCCTTGATTTTACACTTGTCTCTTGAAATAGTTTATCCTTTTATAGAAGTCATTAATTTTTTTTAATGATGGTAGCTTTTTCTCTATTGCCAGATTAGATCCTCTTATACGGTCTACCGTATGCTGCCGAAAGAACGCCGTATAAACATTCGAGAGTAGCTAAATTTCACCGGATAAAACTTGTATTTTTGAAGAAGGTTTTGTTTATTTTTCTTTGAAATTTACAGATATTTTAGATTAACTATCAAACAAAATTTCCATAAAAATTTGGTAGAAAAATATTCACAATCTTCCCAATTTTGTTTTTCGTCGAAGGAGATATAGCAACCGCTGGAGGCTCATGCGGCGTTTTCCCTTAGCATTGCAGTATGCCAGGCATTATTGATTTCTAGTAGGAATATGTATAGTTAGACTCTCGGATCCTATCTTTTATACATAGATGACGACTTGAACAAGTCATGAATCGGGAAAATAATTCATCCAAATTAGATGAGCTCAGATCTTATGCATTCTTATGCTCAATTCCAAAACAAACGCAATTCCCTTCATAAAAAAAAAAAAAAAAAAAAAAAAAAAAAAAAAAAAAAAAATATTTGATTCAAAACCACTCCAATTGACCGAATGCGGACCTCTCATGTGTCGCTTGGTCTGGTCCACTGCTATGGACACAGAAAATCACACGTCTTCTTTCTGCGATTGATTTCAATTTCAAATTTAAAACAAGTTCAATGACAGTCGAAAGTGAGTTTCGGAACTTATTTGCATTTATCTCACTGACGCGGTATGCGCTCATGCCAGCTTGCATTTGCGCCTCACACTCGACGAGAAATGGAGATTCTCTTCCTTCCTTCCTGATGGTCATCGATTTACATGAAAATTAAGCAAACGTTTTACAGTGGCGTGGTGTGCTTTGCAATATATCGATTGATCTGTTATTTAATCCTACGGAAAAGGATCGATAAAAAGGGTGTTTGCAACGAACATACCTTAATGATCGATTCTTTACCATAGCTTTAAATGGGGAAATATCGATAATCGATCACGCTTCGTCACTGACGTTTACCTTCTTTACCGTCTTTCTGTGACCTTTGAGTGATCAAAGTGATCAAGATACTACACTGCCGTGCTAAGGAAAAACGCCGTATGAACATTCGAGAGTTGCCAAATTTCCTTCGACAAAACGCTTATTTTTTAGGAAAGATATGAATATTTTTTCGAGAAATTTTTCAAGAACTTTAAGTAAAATAGCAAAGAAAATTATCTGAAAAATCGGATGAAAATTATTTAAAAATCCCGAAAATTTGTGATTTAACCAAGGAAATTTGGCAACGCCTAAAGGTTCATATGGCTTTCCTCCTAAGCACGGCAGTATATGGTTTCGTCCCATCAGGAGCCTGAATTTTATCATGCACGGAGAAAAAAACTTCGTGTGTGGGACCCGAAGTTTAGGTCATATGGATCTCTGAAGTTTTCGGATTGAGCATCTGAACACTCAAGGTCTAGCTGCCGAAGTTCAGGTCTGACATCTGAAACTTAAGTTCTTACATCGGAAGTACTTCAGATGTGAGAACTGAAGTTTCAGATGTGTGATCTGGACCTCGACAGGTAGACCTTAAGTGGTCAGATGCTCAATCTGAAAACTATGGAGATCCATATGACCTAAACTTCGAGTCCCACGCTCTAGGTTTTTTTCTCCGTGTGGGTTTATGTATTTTCGTGGATTGGTTGCAGGTACGAACTCGTGGTTTTTTGAGGTTCTGTGTGGGTGCACACGGAGAAAAAAACTTCGTGCATGGGACCCGTAGTTGAGGTCATATGGATCTCTAAAGTTTTCTGATCACGCGTCCGAAAACTTGAGGTCGAGCTGCCGAAGTTCGGGTCAGACATCGAGGCACCTCGGTATGTACCGGAGTACTTCAGATGTCTGACCCGAACTTCGACAGCTGGACCGCAAGTTTTTAGATACGTGATCCGAAAACTTCAGAGATCCATATGACCTCAACTTCGGGTCCCACGCACGAAGTTTTTTTCTCCGTGCACTGTAATCAGTGCAGTGTAACTATGATAAATATGGAAGCTCGTACAAATGAGAATGACTCGATATTTGATCACTGAATGAGTAGAGCCCATTTAAGTATCAAATAGCGCAAAGTTACTCCACAATTGAGTTGATCGGAGCTTCGGAGCTCAAAATTAATACCGTATCAGACTCGTCGGAAACATCCGCCGGCGAAAATGAATTAAATCCGCTAATCCGTCCTTCCTCGAGAAGTTTCCGACCGGTCTGAGCGGCAACACCGGCAGTCATTGGCCAAAGACAGCTCATTCTCATTCGAACCGTAAGCAATGCAAATTGCATGTCTAGTCGTTCACGTAAGCTGGTCAACGGCAGGTATGGCACACTGCATACGCGCACCGTGATTAAATAATCGCGCTCGTTAGCTCACTCGGTAAAAGCGAAGGATTTTTAAGTATTTAACAACGGTTTTGTCGGGATTTTCGGAGGTGTAAGTATTGCAACGTACAGTTTTTTGCAGTTTTGTTTTTGTGGAGACTCCTTTGCTGGGGGATTCAGACAGGGTGTCTACAAGTCGTCCGGAAAGTCCGGAAATACAGTAGCCGCTCAATAATTCGAAGTTGGAGGGACCAGGACCAGGGATTTTCTTCGAAATAACGAGTTTTCTAATTGGCGAGATTTCGAATTATGGAGAGCGGTTACGAAAAAAATCGAAATGAAGAGAGTTTCAAATTAGCTCTATAATTCGAAGTGGTGGAACGGAACGCTCTATAATTCGAATCAGATAATCAGAGGATTTAATCGTAAATTCCTCAATTCTCCGTCCGTCAGGCATTGAAATATGTATGTAGATCAAAACAACCACCTCGAGACTTCGAATTATAGAGCGCCCGGCACCGATATTTCGAATTACAGAGCTTTTCATAAGCCGTTTTCTCACCTAAAAATTCGAATTACCGAAGGGGTAAAAATACACTGAATTTTTCGAAGTAACGCGATTTCCCCAAGGGGATCGGCTTCGCCGTCGAATTATCGAGCGGCTACTGTAGTACTGATTTTTCAAGGGCGGTCTGGAAGTACTGAAAAAGTGCAAAAAATTCGCAAGAAAGTCCGGAGTTTTTTCATCTTTGTTGCAATTTGAGCGGGAAATTCAAACTTTTGAAAATTTTCGAATTTCGTCTGTTGGAGGCACTGACAAAGTACTGATTTTTTCTGTTGAGGAGGTACTGAATTTCTTGGGAATGTGCTGAAAAAGTGCACTGGGAAAAAAACACATTGGATCTAGAGTCCAGACTCTTAAAAACATCGTTAAGAAAAAATACTCTTGATTCTATCAGATTTAAGCTTAAATCAAGAACCAAGCCTCTTAATTTGAGCGGATTTCCTTTTAATTTAAGCTTAAATCTGATTGAATCAAGAGTCCTTTTTCTTTTCAATGTTTTCAAGAGTCTGGACTTAAGATCCATGATGTGGATCCTTTAGATGTGGTTTTTTTTTTTTTTTTTTTTTCCAGTGTACTGTAAAAGTACTGATTTTTGGTTAGCCTGTTTTAGTAGACACTCTGCAGAATCTTTCCTCTGTATCTTTCGATAAGTCACCAGTGTGCATAATATCAAGTGCTCCTTCATGCTACTGTGTATGCAATTTTACCCACCGTGAAGTCGATATAATTGCATCACAGAATTTGATCGATTCGAAGCCTCAGTGAGGTACTCGAAAGACATCGTATAACCGATAATACAACTGGAAATGGATAATTGTGACTCCAAACCGGTATTTCTGCTGTGCTTAACAGTTTGAGTTTCCACCTGAATGCTCGTTCTGCCGGACTCTGCTTTAATATGTACGGCCTCGCTGGAAAAAAATCTCTTGGATCCAGAGTTTATACTCTTAAAGAAAAATTGACAAGAAAATATACTCTTGATCCAATTGGATTTTTGTTTGAACCAATAGGAAATCCGCTTAAATTAAGAGGCTTGGCTCTCGATTCATGCAAAAATCTGATTGAATCAATAAGAGTAGCATTTCTTGTGAAATCTTTTAGAAGTCTGGACTCCTGATCCAACAGATTTTTCTTTCCAGTGTGAAGGCCTACAGTCTAATATGCAGTATTAGAAAAAAAAGCTGGAGAATAATTTTGAATTTAATTTTATCGCAAATCTTCATCGTCAAAAATTCAAAATTGAGAAGAAAATATTTTAAGCATAACAGTTGTCAAAAGTTGTCCTTAAAATTGAGTCGTATGGAGGAATAAAATTTCTAATTTTTTCTTCCTCGTTTAAGCACGACTTGTTGCGTTTCTGTCACATTTGGTCCGTACAATGATTATTTTTATGATTATTTGCCGAAATCAATTTAAGGGCATGGTTCCTTCCGAGTTGTCACCTGAGATTTCAATTGCTTTGTCCGTAAGGGCTCAGAACCAGCAGCGACACTACTATTTTTACTATCGAGAAATCACCACTTTACATCTCAAGTTGGTCTTTTCACGCTATCTTGTTAGTTACAGTCGATGTTCAAGTAGGCACTCACGATTCAGAGGATCGGACATGGTATTGACCCACATTTCGACGCAGCGTAATTCGACAATTAGACAGAATTAAACCAGTGGCGATTCCTAAAAGTTGACAACACTGTTTTTCTTTCATTTAAATTTAGATATGTGAAATAATCGACTCTCGGTGAGGCAGATTGCCTCACCTAAAATCGATATTTTAATGGATTTAAATGGAGGAAAATCAGTGTAGACAACTTGGTGGAATCGCCACTGAAGTGAACAAAAAGGAACTTTGTCATACTGTTAAAAGAAAAGTTATCATTCTGAGCTTAGTCACATATTTTCTCCGCTCTAAAATTCAGAGTCGTGAAAAAATATTTTGAAAATTGAAGTAGGCCTGAG
The DNA here is from genome assembly GCF_001854935.1 of Bemisia tabaci. Taxonomy (NCBI): domain Eukaryota; kingdom Metazoa; phylum Arthropoda; class Insecta; order Hemiptera; family Aleyrodidae; genus Bemisia; species Bemisia tabaci. The sequence continues at coordinate 973,579 of NW_017547106.1, read as the reverse complement.
AAATTGTAAGGAAAATATCCATAAGTTTACTAGGAAATTTGGCAACGCCTGAAGGCTCATACGGCGTTTTTCCTTAGCATGGCAGAATAGGCATCTCTTACAGCAATATGAAGTTTAGTTGAGAGTATCTAAAATATGACCCGGTGGTCTGTCCGACTGCAGAATCAATGTTTCGGGCTAGGTGAGCATGCATCTCTTAAATTTCAGAGCTCTCTCGCTTGATTAGCATTCACGTGACAAAATTCATTCTCTTCGAAGATCAGACATCAAACAATCCATTCTTACGACGAGAGGAGAAATTTATTTTTTCGCTTCGATACTGGACGCAACATCTCGGATACTGCCCACGTTTCGACAATGCCTCAGCATGAACATGTCTTTCAGGGTCTGATATTTTTAGGTCTGGTCGAGTGTTAGTTTTATACTCTTCAAAATTCAAATTCTACTACTTATATGTACGTATTTTCAATTTTGTATTTATTCTGTTTCAGGTAAGGCACCTCACTTGAAAATGTTTGCTTTGTTAGTGGAACGAAAATTTCATCGCGTGATTACACAAAAGAGAGGTTAGCAAAATACAGCAATAATTTCTTTTTCAGGTAGTTTTCTTTGTTGATAGTTGCTTGAAAAGACTGTTGAAAAAGAGTTGTTGCTGCCACTCATATTATACCTGATTCACAATAACCAATGAACCCTGTAAATGAACTGAATGTATTGTTCCTCATAAAGGAACCTTTCACTGCATACAATTAGTAATTTAATTTCATTGCGCAATAAGGTAAATGAGGTTCTCCTTTTTTAACTCTGAAAATTGATTATGTATTTCTATCGAATTTAATAGTCAGTCGCAACAATTCGTATACTTATTTCAAGACGTTTCAATTGGAAATCTAATTTTCTTCCCGATTCTTATCACTCTCAAAATTTATATACCTTTCGGCTTCTGTCATTTCCGAACCTTTTGTTGAATACTGAAATGTTTTTCTTGAGTTATTATTTTGATTTAAAGCGTCGTTTCTTGTCGACAAAACTTGTTTTTTTAGTTAAATACATGCAGATTTAACTGAAAGTCAGTTTTTTGTGTTAAAGCGCGAAACGTTGCTTTTCATGGTTTTTTAAAACTGAAACTTGACGATAGCAAAACGACGTTTTTTTTAAAAGTAAAATAAGTGATGTTGAGTTGAATTCGCACGGACTTTACTTCAAAAAAATCAAATTTTGTCGACAAGAAACTACGCTTTAAGTGAAAATAATATCTCAAGAAAATTTTTATCCAGTAAACCTTCTTTTTCATACTCTCACAAGTAAAAAACCCTCTGGTGCATGATACCCAATACATGCTTTTGAGCCAATAAAATATGTACACTGGAAAAAAAAACACATTGGATCTAGAGTCCAGACTCTTGAAAACATTGACAAGAAAAAATACTCTTGAATCAATCAGATTTAAGCTTAAATCAAAAGGAAATCCGCTTAAATTTAAAGGCTTGGTTCTTGATTTAAGCAAAAATCCGATTGAATCAAGAGTATTTTTTCTTGTCAATGTTTTCAAGAGTCTGGACTCTAGATCCAATGTGTTTTTTTTCCAGTGTACATTGCTACATATTTACTCTTTTTTTTGTAATTTTTGATTACCGACTAATCTGAGCGGCGACTTTCAGTGTGACACGATACTTGCGAACTAAGAAAAATCGCGTGTTCCGTCATGTTTATCTTTTTACAACGAGTGCCTCAGCCTCCCCCGAGTTGGAACTTTCTCGGCCGCGAACAATAATTTGGCGGTCAAAACACAGTGCGCTACGAAAACTAATCAATATCAACTTCAAATGGAAGCTGTGTTGTCATTTCGACACGAACTTTAAGTGGATAAAATCACGAAGGGTGTTTTGTACGCGTAGCATTGTTTACCTTGCTACTGAATGCACACTTCATTGTCTGCCTGACTTAAGGACGTAACTACGCTCTGCAATGAACCCTATCCTCTATACAATGGAGATGTTGCGTGTGTGAGGAATTTGCAATTTGACTGTTGATTCTTGTGTAAAAGTTCGCGAGAAACACGATGGTGCCACTGGTTTTCTCTGAAATCAACTCCCAAGCTCAGAAAAAGCTCTCAAACTTGAGGGCATAATGGAGGGTATATCCTACGCTATCCTGAGAGTCCACCTCTACATCAAGACAAACTCTCCATGCAAAGATAGGGAGCAAATACATTGACAGGGCTGCCACTTTCTTTGGAGACTCCAAAACTGAAAACACGGCATCACTGCTAATGTATTTGCTCCCTATCTTCGCATGGAGAGTTTGTCTTCATGTAGACGTGGACTCTTAGGATAGCGCGGGATACCCCCTCCATTTTGGCCTCAACTTGAGAGCTTTTTTTGAGCTTGGGAGTTGATTTCAGGGAAAACCAGTGACACCATCGTGTTTCTCGCAAACTTTTACATAAAAACCAACAGTCAAATCGCAAATTCCTCACACATGCAACATCTCCATTCAACGTTTTCCCGGGCTCATTTCAATGTGTAGTTACGCCCTTTAAGAAAAACGAATTCCCACTACTGCGCCCTCCATTCTCCACGATTTCTGAAAAAAGCTAACTGCAGCTGCACCCTACGTTCGCGACAAATCCCTAAAAACAAATAGGCGTTATCTTGTTTATAATCGAATTCCAATCAAGCACGACGGACCATTAGCATAGAGACGTGATGTGGCTTTGTGCCCAAAATTCGCGGGAATCTCCGAGGAACGGCACTTCGATAGTAACGAACAAATGGATATATTTATGCTTAAAGGAACTATGCGCATAGGATTTGCGCGAGACATAGTTCCTTTTAGCATAAATGCGTCCAAATGCCCATGCGGTCAAGGCGCCCGCCCGCAGCAAAGCTCGCGAGTGATGGATGGTAAGTGCAACTTTGAACTTGGGATCAGAGTCGCCAGGCCTGAATGATCGATTATCGATATTTCCTATTTTGAAGCTGTGGCACAGAATCGAGTATTAAGGTGATTCGATGGACGCCATATTTTGTGTCAGAACGGCATGCGATATATCGCATCAATCGGTTCCATTTTTTCAGCTACTCGTCATTTTTCTCCAATTTTGAGATCGCAATTCTGTTGTGAGGAGACTAAAGCACTCACCAATTTTAACAAAGAAATTCAACGTAATAAAGGCGTGGTTTTTTTAGAGAGAAAATATCCCATTCGAGTGCAGTTTCGATATCAGTATCGAATGCGATATTTTCTCTCTAAAAAAAAAAAAAACCACGCCTTCATTACGTTGAATTTCTTTGTTAAAATTGGTAAGTGAGTGCTTTAGTTTCCTGACAACAGAATTGCGATCGCAAAATTGGAGAAAAATGACGGGTAGCTGAAAAAATGGAACCAATTGATGCGATATATCGCATGCCGTTCTGACACAAAATATGGCGTCCATCGAATCACCTTAAGGTGTTCGTTGCGAACACCCTGCTTATCGATCCTTTTTCATAGGTTAACGTGGAGAAATATGCCTTACGCTGGAAAAAATTGTACCATCTCTAAAAGAAATGATCGCCTGAAATGCTTGACGCTGATTCTTTCAAATATCATAAAAAGTCATCAGAGAGGCATCAATCCGGTTTTAATTTCAATCCTTCACTTCCCTGCGTCCGTGGGAGGGCGGAGGGGAAAGCAGGGAGTCCAAGGTCAAGTGTTCACACCGCCAAAACTTTCACACATTTTATTCGACTAACTTGCTTTTGGTCTCAATTGAAGGCTCTCGTTTGGGCATTTAGCGGCAATCGCTGAAAAATTCATTTCAAAGATGATTGAATGAGACTTCTCTAGACTGTCTCATCCAAATTCGGGCTGAACACCGATGTGGATTGCCAAGCTTAACAAACAAAAAGAAAAAAAAGAAAAAAAAAGAACAAGAGAAAACAAAAATACAAATAAACATATAAAACAAATAAAAAACAAAAAAAAACACACAAATTATTATACACTGGAAAAAAACACTTTGGATCTAAAGTCCAGACTCTTAAAAACATTGACAAGAAAAAATGCTCTTGATTCAATCGGATTTTTACTTGAATCGAAACGAAATCCGCTTAAATTAAGAGGCTTGGTTCTTGATTTAAGCTAGATTCTGATTGAATCAAGTGTACTTTTTCTTGTCGATGTTTTTAAGAGTCTGAACTCTAGATCCAATGTGATTTTTTTTTTTTTTCCAGTGTATGCCCCGTAAATCTACTCGCACGCGGTGCTAAAGGTGCTAAAAATGTGCCTTGTTGCCTCAGGTTTTTAGAATCGATCTGAAAGCGCGATTTTCCAGCGAGGTCCGTGAATATTTAATGTGTGTTTACGGAATTTGACGTCAGGCTTCTCGTCGTAGTAGGTTTTCTATTTTCCGAGACTCCTTAATGATGCTCCATAGAAGAGCGTTGACCCCTCTCATTCGTAAACATTCAGCTACTCGTATCCGTACGCGAAACTCGTCGTCGGCCCGTATCGATTCTCTGTCTAGAAATTCGGCGAAGTTTCCGGAAGTAATCTAAGTTGTTATTTGTAAACAGACCCGACGACGGGAAATTCAATTAAGAGAAAATGGATTAAGTTTGGCAGAAAGGAACCAAGTTTTTTGGAAAACCAGGGGGTTTACTAATTGGTTGGTTGGCAGAACTCTATAAGCATCAGTATCAGTAGATGCAGTTGGTTTCGTATTTCTGTGAATCGAATTTTTTGGCTCTACACGATTCCTAAGGCAGGATGTCCACAAATTCGGAATTTCCGGAAATAATACTGATTTTTAAGGGCGGTCCGGAAGTACTGTAAAAGTGCGGAATTCCGCAAGAAGGTCCGGAATTTTTGTCATTTTTGCCGCAATTTGAGCGTGAAATTCAAATTTTTGAAATTTTTCGAATTTCGTCAATTGAAGGTACTGAAAAAGTACTGCATTTTTCTGTTGAGGAGGTACACGGAGAAAAAAACTTCGTGCATGGGCCCCGAAGTTGAGGTCATATGGATCTCTGAAGTTTTCTGATCACGCATCCGAAAACTTGAGGTCGAGCTGCCGAAGTGCGGGTCAGACATCGAGGCACTTCGGTATGAACCGGAGTACTTCAGATGTCTGACCCGAGCTTCGGCAGCTGGACCGCAAGTTTTTAGATACGTGATCCGAAAACTTTAGAGATCCATATGACCTCAACTTCGGGTCCCACGCACCAAGTTTTTTTTTTCTCCGTCTACCTCCTCAACAGAGAAATGCAGTACTTTTTCAGTACCTTCAATTGACGAAATTCGAAAAATTTCAAAAATTTGAATTTCTCGCTCAAATTGCGGCAAAAATGACAAAATTCCAGACCTTCTTGCGGAATTCCGCACTTTTATAGTACTTCCGGACCGCCCTTAAAAAAATCAGTATAATTTCCGGATTTGTGGACATCCTGCCTAAGGAATCGTCTGGAACCGAAAAATTGGCCAAAAAGCTTGCAGGGTGCATTCGGGTGCAGAGATGAAAAATGAGATCTCATTTTTATGAAGTTTCAACGATTTTTCTTGAATTTCTTGGGAATGTACTGAAAAACGCAAATTGAGCGAAAAATTAAAAGTTTTCGAAAAATTCCGGAAGAAGGTCCGGAATTTCCTAATCTTTTTGTCATTTTTGACGCAATTTGAGCGATAAATTGAAATTTTTCGAATTCAGTCAATTGGAGGTACTGAAAAAGTACTGAATTTTTCTGTTAAGGAGGTACTGAATTTCTTGGGAATGTACTGAAAAAGTGGTGTAAAAGTACTGATTTTTGGCCAGCCTGTCTTAGTAGACACCCTGCTTAGGAGACCTTGAAGCAAGCTGTTTTTTCCTAGGCCCGCATCGCTCGCCATCCTCGCATAACCGAGACGGGAGCGCCAGCCACTCTCACCTAGTCAGTAGTCAGTCACTCGGTATGTCCAAAGTTGTAGCCAAGCCGTCTTCTCGGTTCTCACCTACGACCTTGCAGACGTCCACTTCTCGCCGACTAAGATTCGTTGTAGTGCTCGGGCGAGTAGTGCGATCTCATACCCGTCCGCGATAGCCTGCCTCTGCGTTTTACGTTTTATGATGCGCAATAAACGGAGAGGTTCTGCTCGATGGTGGATCGTCGATATCATTGTTGTCTCTTTCGTTAAAGGACGCCACGCGTGGGTGGGCGAGACGCCATCGATCGTTGGACAGTTGCGAAGCTTCCATGAACGCCCGCAGCTTCCGCAGTTTGGAAGTTTTCGCACTATCATGCTGTATCTTTGGCTCGTTGTTGTGTGGCAGATTTTTGTCGGATTTTTTCTAGCTGCAGGGTTGCCACAGTCAGGGAAAACCGGGAAATGTCAGGGAAAATGGCGAAAATGTCAGGGGAAATTTGTTAAATCACCTCGATTTGCTCTCTAGAATGGGTTTGAGGTTTCGAACAACAAATTTTGCCTGAAAACTATTTTTAGTTATTCCTTCTTGACCATCCGTCACATCTTCAATTGTCAGGGTGTTTCGCCAAATTGTGTCAGGGAAATCCGGAAAATGTCAGGGAATATGGCGAAAATGTCAGTGAAAATTTGTTAAATCACCTCGATTTGCTTTCTAGAATAGGTTCGAACAACAAATTTTGCCTGAAAACCATTTTTAGTTATCCCTTTTTAACCATCCGTCACATGTTCAACTGTCAGGGAATTTCACCAAAACGTGTCAGGAAAATGTCAGGGAATTTTATTTCCTAAATTCTGTGGCAACCCTGTAGCTGTCTACAAGCCATCGGCAGAAAAATTAAGTTAAAGAACCTCAATTTGCTCTGTAGAATGGGTTTGAGATTTTCCAACAACAAATTTTGCCTGAAAACTAATTTCAATTATGCCCTCTTAACCATCCGTCCTATCTTCAACTGTCAGGGGATTTCACCAATGCGTGTCAAGGAAATGTCAGGGAATCATATTTTCTAAATTCTGTGGCAACCCTGTAGCTGTCTACAAGCCATTGGCAGAAAAATTAAGCATTCGAAATTCGACGGTCTAATTACCGTCCCTAATGCCAAACTCTGAAAAAAATGGTCGAAAAAAATGTTATTTAGATTACCTGCTCACCGAGAAAAAGTCTCTTAGATTCAGAGTCGAGACTCATAAAAAGTTTGACAAGAAAAAATATTGCTGATTTAATTGGATTTGGTCTCGAACCGAGAGCCGAGCCTCTTAATTTAAGCGGATTTCTTTTTAATTCAAGCGGAAATCCGATTGAATCAAGAGTATTTTATCTTGTCAAATTTTTGAAGAGTCTAGACTCTAGATCCACTTAACTTTTTTTCTCGGATCCTTGGACTTGAAATTTAGACCCTTCATTCGTAAATGCGTTTAAAAGTCTTCAGCGGTGAACCTTAAATCAGGTTTTTTGGCCGCCCCAAGCAATTGAATTTCCTTCTTTAGGCCCTTTTTCCAATTTTTTTCACCTTTATAAATCTTACAATTAATTAGCTTAAAGTTAAATGAACTGCTATACGTGTATTTATTTATTTTCTCCGTTTATAGTTTGGGCGTTATCGTTAATTAGCAGAAACATTCCGATTAACGGTAACTTTAACGAAAGCTCACGCGCCTCTTATCGATCAAAGCTGTGATTCCGTCTCTTATTTTTTATATTTCATCTCTTGCAATCACATACTGCGTACGGTGCACGCGTCAATATTGCAGTGCAGGGTCATTCCATTCAATCTTAAGCTCAGTCCGGCCTATGCAATCTTTTCGCCGAGAATTTTGCGTAAAATCTCCCGGACTACTATGGACGGTCAGGCGTAAAAATCTTAAGAGACAAAGTAAAAACAAGTGCTTTCTTACTGAAAAAAACCTTGCTCCATACTGCCGTGATAAGGAAGAACGCCGTATGAACGTTCAAGAGTTGTCAGATTTCCTTCGATAAAATGTTTTAAAATTTTCGAGAAAAGTCATGCATATTTTCTCTTGGAATTTTCAGATATCTCAGATAAAATTGCGGATAAAATTATCTGAGAAATTCGAAAAAAAAAAAAATATCCGTAAGTTTACCAGGAGATTCGCGTTTAATGAAAGGGAATTTGGCAACGTCCGAGGGTTCATGCGGCGTTTTTCCTTAGCACGGCAGCATAACACACAAGCCACTTGAAGTCGATGTTTTGCGCACACGTTTCACTCGTTGACGCGAACGCGTTCATCTGAAGTGTGATAATAAATATCACGTGTGAAAAAAACGAATCGTTTTTCGAGCAGATATTACCCATCTTGTAATAACAAAGGCCCGTTTTTAGAGAATTTTGGTAAAGTATACCTCTGAGAACGAGGAAGGAGACGTATTGCGATAAAGGCACACCTCACATTTCGTAATCCTGAAAAGTCATCATTAGTGAAGCTTGCCAGCGCTGAAAGTGTTGTAAGTTAATCATAGCATATCAGTTTTTCTTCGCGGAAAACTGCCTCCCCTCGTAGATAAATATGTGCACTCTCACAGTTGTTATCAATTAATTTATCATGTGCACATATCCAAGAACCCACCCTGTAATTATTTCTGTACAACAGCCTCTAGTTTCCTCTGCGAATCGCATTATATGAAAAGAAATTGAGTCACCGTATCCTGTTACATAATTCCGAACTGAACTAATCTAATCTGTATGCTAATCGACGCGTAGCTTGCTTAGAATGGCTTTCCGTTGGTTTTTGCGCTTGTGTAAATCAGGGCGGTATTCATGGAAAAGTTGGCATTTAATTTTCGGGTGTTTCGGCTTCTGCACTCTGGCCGTTTAACCCTGGATCACCCTGTATAGCTCAAGTACCCCCGACATAAAATCGCGTCTTCAAGAGTCTGGCTGCAAAGCGATTCGTGAACTAGACTCATAATTAATCACGAAGAATTTTCGCGTGACCGACCAGAGAGGATTTGAGGCCCGTGCTTAGCGTTAAATCGTCGAGTCAGGAAGGTCAGTGAGAATGACGAATCGGACTGATTATCCCAACATAGTCGAAAGTCAAGCGTTATCAGAGCACGCGGCCCAGCGCAGCGCACAGCGGATCGAGTCAGTGGGAAAGGTCAGACAAAATTTGGAAACTTTAATAGCTTAAACTGCGTTCATACAAAACTTTACGGTTTTAAAAGTGGTTCCATTGGTTTCCTCGCGACATTTTCGTTCAGAAGCGTCCCTTTATCGTTAATATGTGACGGATTAAATAAAAAAAATTTGCAGTTTCAGTTGTAAATTTCATGTCTGGCCTCTCTGATTGACTCGATTGACTCTGTGCGGCGATTGCCCGCTAAGAAGCTCACGCAAGTCTCTAAGATTGGGTTCCCAAAAAACATGAAGACAGAATTCCTTCATATCCGGCAATCTAGAAAGGTTTTTTAAAAAAAAAAAATTATCCGAATACTTTTAGATCCGGAAAACTGAGATTCGTTGGAGAACTTTTTATTGGGTCATGGAGATCAGAGAAAAGTCCGGTAATTTTATGGGAATAAGACTGAACATTTTTTCCTCGAAAGCTCCTTGTGTTTTTTATCAACACATTTGTTTTATTTTTCAATTGCCTCTCGAATTTTCTCTTCTTTATGCGAAGTTCAAATTAATTTCCATTTTAAAAATGCTATTCACTGGCTGTCTGAGCTTGCTCCAAGCTACGTAACTAAGAAACTCCATTTTGTTAAATGTAAACATCAGCGTTGTCCACACGATCAAACTGAACCTAAAGTTGGTTTGGAGCTCACAATGTATGCTCTGACTACCACTTAATTCTGTGAACTGAGGAACAATTTTCAATTTGAGACATTGAAATATCAGTAGAATGAATGGTTACCTACCGACTAAAGGAAGTTGACATGTTTCTGTCATTTACAGTGAAAGCAATGCCGAAAATAGCTGATTATCAATTCTACGATTGCAATTTGTTGATGTGAAAAGTCAGGAACATTTGATCATTTTCGACAAACCGGCAAAAATCAGAGAATCCCCCTCCCCCCCCCACTCCTCCTGAGTTCATAGACACCCGCGATCACGTTCGAATGGGTCACCTAACCATGGACGAATTTTGACTTGCGAATACATTTCACTTGGGGTAAATGACGCGTAGAATACGATGCGTACAATTAAAACGCGAAAAAGTAACTTAGAAACCGAGGTGTCCTTCTGATAGACATCAATGAAAGCATCAGCGGCAGTCGCATTGAGTGGCCGAGTTTCTTGACTTTACTTATTCGTACTTATTTTATGGTCTTTACTTGTTGTTTTCCGTTCTGTCCAGTTTTCCCTCATTTTCTTGAAAAAGGTCGCACCACCTAAACCTCAAATCAGCTTAAAAGAGCATCAAAATCAGCGAACATTGTAACACAATGTCTGAAAGGTAGTAGCATTGAATATATTGGTATTTGGAGTGTAGCCGAGTGCTAGAAATAATGTAAAATTTTCTTTAAAAAACTTACATTTTATTAACAAACTTAGACCGGAGCTTTTCGAAGCAAACGCTTCATCGTCATGGCCTTTGTGATATCGATTTTGTGATCCTGACGACGAAGCGTTTGCTTCGAAAAGCTTCGGTCCAAGTTTGTTAATAAAATGTAAGTTTTTTAAAGAAAATTTTACATTATTTCTAGCACTCGGCTACACTCCAAATACCAATTAAAAGAGCACTGAAACTTCTCCCACTGCAAAAAATATTCTAGAGCTATTCTAGATATTCTAGAGCTTTCAGATAAACGCGTTGACCCACCATTTGAACACTTCAGAAAATACAGAATCATCCAGGCGTGCAGAATGACGCGGAATGTGTTCGATCGCAGACTCTGCAAATTGCGAGTGGAGGGTGTGTGAACACCTCAAAGCATGGTGTACACTCCGGCAGGCGCAGTATAGGCAATTTGCACATCGGAACGTATATGCGTAACGGTGTAGCGTTTGAAGTATTTCCCCGATGTTGAAGGCGCTATATCGGATACGCGCGGGCGCACCTTTTATTGCTCGCGATAATTTGAATTCGCAGCGTCAGTGAATTAATGTATGAGAAGTGCACTCTTCGCTGACGACTACAGGTGCTATAAATGTCTAAAGTAGTGATTGCACACAGATTTTTGTGTAAATAACCTTCAGCTGCGCTAATGTTTTGTTGATATCACCTAGGCTGATTTATTTTTTTGTTCAAGTTACTTCGACCGCGCTTATTTATTTTGTCAAAATCATACCTCGACCGCGAATATTGTTCCGATGAAATTACTCTTACTGCGGATATTTTTCCGCTGAAATTCCTCCGATTGCAATATTATGGATGGTGTGGATTCGATCGACATGAATCGATCGAAAAATGAAAACGTGAATCGATCGAAAAACAAGAACGTGAATCGATTGAAAAACAAGAACGTGAATCGATCGACAAATTATTAAAAAACCACTGTCGATTCGATAGACATGAATCGATCGAAAAACAAGAACGTGAATCGACCGACGTGAATTGATCGACACCGATTCGATCGATTCATGGGTTTGTCGATTGATTCACGTTGATCGATTCACGTTCTTGTTTTCCGAACACTTCATGTCGATCGAATCGACACCGGTTTTTTTTAAAATGTGTCGATCGATTCATGTCGATCAAGTAATGTCGATCGATTCACGTTTTCATTTTTCGATCGAGTAATGTCGATCGATTCTCGTTTTCATTTTTCGATCGAGTAATGTCGATCGATTCACGTTTTCATTTTTCGATCGAGTAATTTCGATCGAGTAATTTCGATCGATTCATGTTTTCCTTTTTTGATCGAGTAATGTCGATCGATTCACGTTTTCATTTTTCGATCGATTCATGACGATCGAATCCATACCCTCCCAATATTATTACTTATCACATGAAAATTGGTTTTGTGGACTCACGCCCTTTTACCACAAACGGTTTGAACCGTGACTAAGGATATGTTATTTTGTGTTTCAGTACGGGCGCTCCTGCATCGAGAAAGACAAGAAAGCTCAGCGGGGCGCGAAGGTCCAGGCGGAGGCCCTAGCGGCGGCGGCGGCGGCGGCGAGGGCGGCCGCGGAGGACGACGGCGACGGGGACGGCGGTGGCGGAGGCGGAGGCGGAGGTTCGGCGGCGGCGTCGCCGGGGACGGAGGCGGTGGAGGTGCCGCGGATCCTCGCGGAGGCGGCCGCCGGGGAGTCGGAGCTGGACGACTCGACCGTCTCCGAGACGAAGATGGGCGAGATCGTGCGGAACGGCTCGGTCGTCTCCACCAACTCGGTCATCAGCCGCGAGGGGCTCATCCTCGCCCCCGACCCGGAGTGTAACTCCATCGGGAACAACCTCGATGATACAACCTCCAGCGTAAGTACGATCATAAGTCCCAGCAGGCCGATTATTGACATTGAAAGACAAAGCCAGGGACAAAGAAGACAGAAGGGATATGGAGGGATCCTATTGATGGAAGCGGGTGGTTGCAATGGATAAAGGAAGTAGGTAATAGACTAACTAACGGCAATCCACACTGGGAAAAAAAAACACATTGGATCTAGAGTCCAGACTCTTAAAAACATCGACAAGAAAAAATACTCTCGATTCAATCAGATTTAAGCTTAAATCAAGAACCAAGCCTCTTAATTTGAGCGGATTTCCTTTTGATTTACCTAAGCTAGATTCTGATTGAATCAAGAGTCCTTTTTCTTGTCGATGTTTTCAAGAGTCTGGACTCTAGATCCAATGTGGTTTTTTTCCAGTGAATGAGCTAGCAGTAAGTCCTACCCCAGCGGTATAGGAATAGTGTTCCTGGCTGTCAGGAAACCTGGAAAGTCAGGGAATTCGCAGCAACCTGCGTGACAATTATTCAGGGTGTCCAGCATCAGGATTCTCCCGATTCTACCAGGATTTGAGGTCAATCAGGATTTAATTCCGAACTCATCAGGATTTGAGGAAAAATTTATCGTAAAATCAGGATTTAAGGAAAAATTTATTGTAAAATCAGGATTTGAGGAAAAATTTATCGTAAAATCAGGATTTGAGGAAAAATTTATCGTAAAATCAGGATTTGAGAGAAGTTGGCCGTCGGATCGGACTGCTTTCGCATAGGCTTATGCAGAGATTTTAATTTCTTTTCGCAAAAAATCAGGATTTGGAAATATTATGAAATCAGAATTTGGAAATATTATGAAATCAGGATTTAGCAGTCAAAAATCAGGAAAAATTAGGAGTTTCAAAAATGAAAAAAAAACTTGACACCCTGTTATTAACATTGATAGATAAGCAAAAAAGGCGATAAGCAAAGGAGACAAAGAGAAAACAGAGCAATCCGATCCGTCCAACGATCCAGGGGTATAGGAACAGTGTCTCTGACGGTCTGGAAATCTAGAAAATCAGGAAATTTACAGCGACCCGCAGGTTCTCTCCTAATAAATTATCCTCAGATCATGGAAACATTTTCCCAGTTACTTATTTATGTCACCAAATAGTTAGCAAAAAGTTTGAAATAATCGATTTCATTTCAAATGAATAACTTTGCAAAAATTCTTATTCTCCCAGCAAAGCGACAACACTTAAAATCAAAGGCCCATCTTTTTTAAATCTGCTTTTCTTAATACAACTCATCATTGTCACAATGGCATTGTGATCCCCATTTTATATCTTTTGTACTCTGTCTTGCATAAATATGAATTGTATTTTACAGACAACAGTGACTTGGTTAGCCCTAACTTCAGTCAAGATTAAGAAAGACAGAAGTTTTCCATTTTAAAGATTGCGAGACGAATAGTGGCACTGAAAGCTGAAGTATTCATATCTCTTTGCAATGAAGCCGTTCCATTCCTGACATAATTTGGTATTCTTTTATTTTTTACAGGGCAAACGACCTCTCTCACGAAGATGCTCACTAGATGATCTGAAGAAAGATTTCGGGTTGTCAGACGTTCTAGCTTTTGTACAAGCGGGAGTGGAAGCTATCATAGAAGATCAAGTCACCTCTAGATTCGAAGCAGAAGAATTGAAAGTAATATTATTTTTTTCCAATCAATCCCACTGAATATTTATCTATATCTCACCTATGCTTTCATCTGAGGAAACTTTCCTCGGGGGTAGCAAATCTCATTAATCGGGAATGTAATACGATATAAAAGAGTTCAACTGTCAAAATATTTCTGACGACTCTAAAAAATTAGGCTTGCCAGTTCAAATGGCTCATAAAATTCGATAATGTAGCATCGTCAAGTGATCAATTACATACAATAAGTGGCCTTAATTTGGGCCATTGCCACCAGTGGCGAAGCGTGAATGATGGATTATCGATATTTCCCCATTTGAAGCTATGGTAAAGAATCGATTATTAACGTGTTCTTCGCAAACACCCTTTTTGTCAATCCTTTTCCACAGGTTTAAATGACATAACAATCGATATATCGCAAAGCATGCCACGCAACTGTTTGCCACAACCTAGTGGCTCTATGCTTTATCTGAGCAACTGGTTAGGAGCATAGTTTTTCAATTGGAAGTTATATAGTTAACTCTTTAAGTCCAAAGCAACATGAATATGGTCCCAAAATCAAATGATTTCATTCTTTGAAGTAAAGTAACTCTTCATAATCAATATCAGTAATATGTTTACTGTCTGACACGTTTGACTGCCATTTCTCAAACACTGTTAGTTTTGTTCTTTTCCTCTCACTAACTTTTAACTGTCTCTCCTTTCTTAAATCTTTGATTGTGTTTTTATGTTACAGTCATGGAATCTTCTAACACGCACAAACAGACATTATGAATTCATCAGCTGGAGACTGACAATAATCTGGATGATCGGATTCATCTTTCGATATACTTTCTTATTACCCACTAGGATATTAATTTGCTTCTTTGGTGTAAGTACGCACTCGGACTTCTCATTGAGAAATAACTCTCATGATATTATATTGACAAATTCAACCAGAATCAACCTAACAGTATTTGAATCAATGAGAATGAAAACACACCAACTTGGTAACTCGAAAATGCTCAATTTCCATTAAAGACAGTTAATTTACGCGAAGGTCATTGAAGTTAGCGCATATGTTCCAACTTGGACCTTTAAAGTGTCAATAAGTGCTTGTCTTTCGGCAGCAAAAATCTTTCTCTTAAACTAACTTCTCCACCTATTCTGCAGTTTTGTGTGTGTCTTGATTATTTTCATTTTTCGGAGTTGGTGTGTTTTCGTTCTCACTGATTCATTTTATGTTGCCCAATTTTCTAAATACTATTTTTTCACAAGAAAAATAATTGTGAGAAACTTTTACAAACTGTAATTCCTCAAATTGCCCAAGTTTCCGATGATAACTGAGTGGTACAGTGGAGCCCGTATATAACGAACCCGCTTTTAACGAAGTTTCGGATATAACGAAGTAATTCTCATTCCCCTAGAACCTCCCTATACACTCAATAATAAAAAAGCCCGCTTTTAACGAAGTCTCGGCGGCGGCACCTCGCATATAACGAAGTAATTTGCCGCCATTTCCGCTATTGTGTTCGGTATTTTCTGCTCTCTGGGCGAGTTCCGCTCGCTTGCGGTANGTGGTATTTTCATTTTTTCATCAGCTTTTTTACTAAGCTTCAGAGAGAATACTATCAAAAGCTGTATTACTTTATTTTATTAAAATACTTTGAGAAGTGAGTTGAAAGTTTTTATTTTGTCTTTGTCTTGATTTTAATCCAAGTTTTTCTCTACTTCTGCTCCCAGGTAATGTGGCTAACAATATGTACAGCAATCGTGGGTTATGTCCCTGAAGGCAAATTCAAGCGTTGGCTCAACTACCATGTCTCGATAATGTGTTTCCAAGTCTTGTCTAGTGCTATCTCTGCTGTTATCAACTACCACAATCCAGAGAACAAGCCTAAAAATGGGATCTGCGTTGCTAATCACACGTCTCCGATAGATGTGCTGGTCCTCGCCTGTGATAACTGTTATGCTCTGGTGAGTGAAGAGTTTTGTTAGCCGCCACGCGTTAACTTCCTAAATTCCAGGTTAATGTGGTTGTATTCCCCCATACTCAAACATAATACAGGAGTTTTTGATTTGAGAACTTAACAATTCAGCAAAAAAATGTTACTTGTTAAACTTCAAAAGTTTCGATGAAGATTTGGAAATTAAATCATTTTAGCTAAAAAGCAACAGAAGCTCTGTGTTTTCTGAAGCATGTCAGATCACAAACTTTGACACTTTGAGAGGTTCCTGTCGTCTATCATTCCTGTTAAGAAATGAGTCGATTTTTTCACCTTTTTTCTCAGCAAATATTAAGTAGGTACAATTCACGACGAGACACAGTATTAACTATAATATTACAGTTTATTTGATCTTACCAAAATTTTATGTTGAATACTTGACACATGTTCAAAAGGTTTTAATTTAACTAAAAAGTGAAAAATTAGTGTTTTTTTGTCTACATTAGAATTGTCAAATACAAACTCCTCGCCTACAAAAGAAAATCAAAATCAGTGCCAATTAATCATCAGTTAAAAAGAAACGCATGAATACAGCAAACAGTCAGCGTTTGCTTTCACTAAAATCTGTTTCCTCTATTGACAGACAGCACTTGTAATCCTCTCAAGAATAGTTCAGTGCGCTGAATAAATTGTTTCATCACAAAGCTCACCAAAATTAATTCACTTAGGGTCGAATTTAACTTCAGGGGACTTCGGTTTTGTCGCAAGCTAGTAGTTTGAGTCGACGAACGCAGAGAACGCTGAATTCTGAAATAATTTTTGAATTATTAAGAGCTAAATGTATGCATCATCGTTACTAATGGCATTTTGATAAGAGGAGATGTATTGTAGCCCTTAATTCCTCACCCTCTTTAGCACGCAATTACCTCAACATTCCGATATTGAAAATTTAGAAAGGACTCTTTACTAATTAACATTATAAAATTATAACCGATCAAAAAACCTTTATGAATTAGAGCATTCAGTTTGCTCTTAAAAAGTTGTAACTTTTAGTTTTCTCTTTCAGATTGGCCAGTGCCATGGAGGCTTCTTAGGAATTTTGCAGCGAGCCTTGGCAAGAGCCTCGCCTCATATTTGGTTTGAAAGATCTGAAGTTAAAGATAGGGAGGCCGTAGCTCAAAGGTATGTAAATTGAGTCTTCTCTCATCATGACTTAACTTTACAAATCTATGAAAATGCTTCAGTTTACCGCTTTTTTTACACAGCAATCACTTTGCATTGACCTAATTTTTTTAATGCAGTAACATTGTAAGGTGGTAGAATATCTGAATTCATCCAGTAGGTGAGAGATTTTTCTAACTATTATCTATCGAGAAAAAGTTAGTTTTCAAGTATTTTCAGTAAGAAAGATTCAAGAAGAAATAAGTGAAGAGTAACTTTCAGTTGAAATGTGAATGAAGTCAAAACCTTTGAAAACTTTAAAAGTTGGATGACATCACAAAAATTACATAATTTTTCTTATTGCTAGCAGTTGCGACGGCTGGTCTCTTTATTTCTATTTTTATTTTCTTTCCCTACTGATTCTCACAGTTTTGAAATGGTTGTAGGGTTTTGAAAACCTGAACAACAGGCTATTAAAAAAATTGAATAAAAAAATATAGGATTTCCATAATCTGATTCTCATCTGGCTCTTCTAAATTACAGGAACCCCTTTAATTAGTAGGAATCAAATGATGTAATTTATTGAAATCGATTAAATCTTATGTTTCTTTCATCAATCAATGTTTTTAAGATTTTATGCACCGTTTTGTAATGTCATATGGAGTCTCTCTTTTCTGGAAGAGATTGAGTCAGTAGAGTGCATTAGATCATGGAAGTCAAAAATGACTTCGTATTTAACATCATGACCGAACAACTAGTCTTGCATGGTTATGGCAACAGGATGACAGAAGAAAGGCAGCCGAAGAAGATGCTTGATTGTGTTCCTCTGGGAGGAAACAAAGAGACACCCAGTGAAAAGATGGTGGTAGGAAATTTTAACTGAATTGAGGAAGTATCAACTCCCTGACAGGCTTCCGAAAGATCGGGGAATGTGACAGTTAGGCCTTGCAGAACACTGTGTAAGCGGCTATCACTTATAAATATTAAGTCTTGAAAATTCCCAGTGTATTTTTTCATTTGTTTCTAGGCAAGAGGCATAATCAGGACTCAGATTTCTTTGCTAATCAATATCATTCTGCTTCCAGGTTAAGAGAACACGTATCGAATCCAAACAACCCCCCGATTTTAATTTTTCCTGAAGGAACATGTATAAATAACACATCTGTGATGCAGTTTAAGAAAGGTAGCTTTGAAGTTGGCAGTGTTATCTATCCGGTTGCCATCAAAGTAAGTATGAAAATAATTACGATAATCTGTAAGAAAATAATTACTAGTCATAAAAGAGCAGTAAATATTAACACGCCTTCTGCAAGACCTCAAATCTGAAGAAAATTTTAAAAAAGTATTTTTAACATATTAACCGCAAAGGGCCCAGCTCTCAAAGTTCTCAACATTTTTGGTGAGCAATTTTTATGTTCTGTCAGTGTCTCAGATTCAACAATTGCCAGAAGTTGTGTAAAGGGTGGGGTGGGGGGGAGTCTAGCGGAGCAGAGTGAACGCTTTACTCAGCTTAAATCTCTAAGACCATTACGCTTGCACAGAGTTTACGGAAAATTTTATGTGTGTCACAGAAAATTCAAGGCATGAATGGACCACTAGACAAGGTACGAATTTAAGCAATCTGATACAAGTTTCTTAACCAGAATTTCATGTAAAACACGATTCGCACAACGAAAATTACTGAAACCAACTCCTAACGAAGATATCAACGTTTTTATTTCACATTTGTTACAAGGAATTTCAACTGCCCGCTCACAAGAAACTCAAAGCTCTACGTGAGTCAAATCGCGCACTACAACGGTTTCAGCAAGGTTTTCAATCTAGCAATGTTCATTTCCCACCATGTGTTGTTCAAACTATAAGCAATTTGCTATAGCTGAGCCAAAGCGTCAAGATTGAGGTTGCCAGTTTTTTATATCGCAGAGACTAT
The DNA here is from genome assembly GCF_001854935.1 of Bemisia tabaci. Classification (NCBI taxonomy): domain Eukaryota; kingdom Metazoa; phylum Arthropoda; class Insecta; order Hemiptera; family Aleyrodidae; genus Bemisia; species Bemisia tabaci. Next base: position 954,597 of record NW_017547106.1, on the reverse strand, counting down.
CATGATAATGTTCAGCGCGCCATGTGAATCACGTAGAGCATTGAGTTTTAATGAGCGGGTGGTTTGAATTCACGCATCAGGAATCATTAAATATCTTTGTAAGGTGTTGATTTCGGTAATTTTCGTTGTGCGCATCGTGTTTTACGTGCAATTTTGATTAAGAAACATGTATCAGAATGCTGAAATTCGTACCTTGTCTAGTGGTCCATTGTGGGTCATTGGCGTTTAGTGTGTGACTGTCAAAGTTCAAGCAGTTTCCAACTCTGATTTGTTTCAAGTCGACTTTCTTTGAAATGGTATTTGCCATGGATCTATAACTTGCATTTCCATTTTCTTATTTATTTTTAATTACCTAGTTTAGGTATGCTTCATAACATGAAGTTCACATTTTATCAGATGAAATATTTCATTCAACAGCCTCATCTGACTTTATTCTTACTCTGTATTTAGAAGCCTTTAAAAATTTAAGAAAGAATAATCCAAATGAAAGAGTTAAGGTTATCGGTAAATTGAATATTTAAGAAATTTTCTGAAGGTGTGTAAACAAAGGCTTAATATCATCGTGTGCCATGCTCTTTCATTCCTCATAATTTCAGTTTAGCTCAGTCCCACAAAGACATGTCTAGCCTTTCAGGAAAGTCAATGGGTTGCGGCTGTTTGATAATAATGCCTCAAAGACTTTCTCTGATCACACGCTTTATAAAGTGAAAATCCTTTCTTTTTCTCCGCAGTACGATCCAAGATTTGGGGATGCCTTCTGGAATAGCAGCAAATACTCAATGATGCAGTACCTGTATATGATGATGACCAGCTGGGCAATAGTCTGTGATGTCTGGTACTTACCGCCCATGTACCAGGAGCCTGAGGAATCGGCAATAGATTTCGCTAACCGAGTGAAGAGAGTCATTGCCAAACAGGGTGGCTTAGTCGACCTTATGTGGTGAGAAAATTACATCATTTATTAAGAGTCCACCGCAAATAAGTTTACGCACTTCTAGACTGTCTTGTCATCTTGATACTTGCATTTAATTTTAATACTAAACTGACATCAGACAATCTCCCATTGTAACATTGTAAAAGTGTAAACTTATGTGGCATGGACTTGATGCTAGATGCATAGCTTTTTTCTAGATGTCTCTAGGGAGTTTGTAGAGCTGATTAAGAGGGTGAAATCGTGAGGAAAATGTTACCTTAAAAGTGGACCACAAGACAAGTTACGAACAGTGGCGTGGCGTGAATTGCGATGTATCGATGGATCTGTCATTCAAACCTATGGAAAAGGATCGATATATTGATTATCGATCATTTACGCCACACCACTGGTTACAAATTTATCACTTCGATGTATTTAGCCTCTTCTAAATTTCAATTAGAGCAAAATTTTCCAAACAAAAATTACTGAAATTAACTTGTAACCAAGACCTCAGTGTTTTTATTCAGCATTGGTTTTGAAAAATTTGAATTTCCAGCTCACAAGAAAAACTTGAGTCTATGTGAATCAAATTTTGCTTTGCAACGGTTTCGACAAACTTCCTTAACATAGCGGTGTTTTTTCCCTTCTCATGTTGTTCAACATGCAACAGTACAGTCAAAGGACCTATATCGAGGTTTTTATATTTAATACTGCAGAGACTGTAATGATAACATTTTTTGTGCGTTTTTACTTAAGTAGATTATGGTCTTTTTTTTTTTATTAGCAGGAAGTCTGAATTTATGTAAAAAAAAACCTGTTAATATCTTGGTTTGGAAGTAAAAAATTGCACTTATACGTTTTTCTTTTTCTTTTTTTACGCACGATAGCAAATTCTGGCAATTTCATCAGTAGGATCGCACTTAAGAATAGTTTTTTTTTTTTTGTATAGAGATGAAGACAATCTTTTTGTCTAGTAGATAGGTAAAGTTGTTTCACAAAAATGCCTTCCTACTCTGATACACAGAACTTGTAAACTCAATAAGAAAAATTTAGGAAGGGATGAAATTACTTCATTGTATAGCAAGCCAAAATGAGGTTAGTGCTCCATAAGGCTCAGTAGACCTTTTTGTTTTTTAAATTAAGAAGTTTAACTTACAGATGTGGAAAATGCTTATCTTACATCAGGGAGTTGAATTTATAACTGTTTGATATGAATGTTGTTTTTTATTTGAAATTTTGGTGCTTGAATTTTAGCCCATTCTAATGGTTTATTATGCAATGATCGCCTACTAATAATCTATTATTTTTCAGGGATGGCCAGCTAAAGCGCATGAAGGCAAAGAAAGAATGGAAAGAAAAACAGCAAGAAGAATACAGCAAACGTCTGAAAGTTGAGTAAATGCGCAACGCTCTATTCCAGTGATAAATGTGCCTGAAAACTAGTATAAAGAAGTGTACAGTGTATTTATTTATCGTTTTATTTTATTATTTATTCAGCTTCTTGTTTTGTTTGATGTTTTCTTAATTGTATTTACTTACTGGTGGCCAGGTTGTGCCGAAAACTCACCAGACGTCACTCTCATCCTTGAAAAGTTTCCTTACGTACCCTATTAAAATTTCGTATAAGGGTAAACAATGCGGGTTAAACATAATGAATTGTTAAAGCTTTGCTTTGGCTTTATTTTATTTGTTTTTTTACTGTTAAGTCGAGTTAAATTTCAAAAATACTTCCAAAAATGAGCAATACTGTTGAAATTACAATGGCAATTGTACTAATATTTTTCTTAGGGCTCAAGCGCCAAAATCCAATTTTCAAGGAAAACAAAATAAGGTGTGTCATTCGGCATACGTTCTATCTTTTGAGCCCAAAAAATGTATGTTACAAAAGAACCTACTTTAAAACTTGAAGCTCAGTTTCAATTTGTAATCTTTATTCTTGAACATTTTTTGGGCTGAAAGATTGAACACACGTCAAATGGGGTATGTATTCTCGTTTCCCTCAAAACTTGGATATAGCGCTCAGGACCTTTGCAAAAATATAATTTCAATTGTGAAATTTTTTATCAAGGAATGTAACGATCCTTAATGTTTGGCTGAAGCTATTTTTACTTTCTCTATGTTTGTTTGTAGTATGGTTTTTACATAATTTGTATCCCTGTAAAGAGAGAAGAATCCTTGCGTATTTAAACCAAAATTGAGAAGGGAAGTTCATGAATAAATTGAGGCTCCATCTCAGCTGATAATTAGAAAAATGCAAGTTAGAAACTAGAACGATCAACTTTCTTGCATTCTTCTTTTAATGGTCTGAATTCATTTTTTTTACCTATCAATAATTGAATTATTTTAATTGTCGACCTGGTGTATTTTGAAAAATTTTAATTTTTTTGGCAAATCTAGTTAAGTGATAAATCCGGTGATTTTTGACAAAATCTGAAAACCGTTCACTTTAGCATCTACTTTTCTATTGATTTTTTAAACTTTTTCTAATTGTTAACATCTTTTTAACTCGATTTTTTTAATTCTGTAGTTTTAATCCTCTTTTTAGTGTTTTCCCTGTTTCTGCAACTTGTAACTCTTGTAAATTCAAACTCTCTTTTTATATTGCCCTCTCAGTTTGTATATAATCTAGAAGTGTAGATTATCTAATTTTTTTTAGCGCTGTTTTTGTTAGTCATATTTTTATTGTTTTTAATTTTGATCAAGCTCATTTATCGGTGTCTTTTATTTTTAGGAGGGCTGTTCAGAAGTCTTTTCCTTCACTAGGCATAATTTTTCTTCCATATGGTTGAGGAAAAAATTAAGAATTGAGGGCATTTCTAGCTTATTTGCTTTGGATCCATTCTGATTTCTTGGCAAATGACAAAAACTTTGCCGTACTTTTTCAGACTCAACAAGGTGATTTTAAAATCCTCTGCTAAATCTCTCTCTAGAATATTTTGCTGATTTTCTCTATCGCTTTTGCTTTTAGATCGTTCTAGCTTTCAATTCATTTAAAGTAACCCCAGAATATTTTGTAACTTTAGTGAACACCAAATCTTTTCACTCAATTTTAATTTTTCGAAAGCTGGTTGCAAGCCATTGTAAAGTTCTGAACAAAGTTGAGACCATCTCTGGAAAAAGCCTTATCAGCAATATTTAATGAAGAATTATCAGCATTTCTGGCTTAACAATTTTTCTGCACTTTTATCATTCAACGTTATTAATTAATTGTAATTTATTGTACTTGGAGCTCTTCTTTGTAGATTTTTCAAACATATCAAAAAATTGTATTGAAGACTGGAAAACTCAAGAAAATTGGTCAATGAATTGAAAATTATGGCTCTCACAATGCGCACAAACTGAATTTCTTTTGTTACTATGTATGGACGGTGAAATTAGGTAGACATGTATTTCGATTTACAGTGTTAAAATCTCATATCGCTACCCTTTTTTTTACCCACTACGGTTAATGGTTATATTTTTTAACCTATTACGATTATTGCACAAAACTTCCTGTGACTCTGCTGTTCTAACGAAGAATATCCTCACTAAAATTCAAGCAGAAAAGTTGTGTAAAATTCTCTGGAAAAAAGAGTAGCAAGAGCAGAAAACATACATCATTATAATTGAGATAATTGTCTTTTAAGCCCCTTCACCGATGTATTACAGTACTCTCAGATTTCACTCAGCATTCAGATTTTGATGAGAGCATCAAGAGAAGACCAAATTCTTCATTTGAAAATAAATATCTGAACCATTATTTGTGTCTGAAGTTTGAAATTCAAACAGACGAATTTCTGAAAATTCTCAATGGAATACATTTAATACAAGTTTTCTATTTTTAATTTCTGGAGATAGAAATGTGGACTAGATTTCAAGATAAACCTACGCATAGGATATCTATGCTTACCTAATCCAATAACATTCCCAGCTATCATTACAAACCTATTTTCTCTAAATCTGTATCTGTAACAAAGTACTATTCGGTTTTTTCTTTCATTTGCCCTGTATTTGATCTAATTAAGTATGTGCTCAGTGAGCTAAAATCATTGAAAATTAGAAAACAAGTGATAAAATGCTCCAACTTCTTAATACAGCTTGACATTTACAAGGGCGCTTACACTTCACTTGTTTTTATTCTCATCTAGAAATGTGAGTATAATTGTTTTGTAAGTGCATTGAATTGATCAAGATGTTTTTCTATCTTGAATGATAAGTGTTGGATTCATAGTCGTTCTTTAAACCGTTCCTTTGGTTTACATTGTGGTTATGGGAAGTTGAAGGAGATTTTTAACACAGCTTCACAAGGGCAATTTCATCAGTCTCTAGTCAAATTAAATAGCATAACTTTGGAAATTGACCCTTCATGGAATTTCAATGATTTGCCACCGCAAACAATTATGAAAACATAAGAAAATTTCTTGCAGGTTTTGAAAATTTTAAGGTAACTCTACATGTACTTTAAAGGTTGTCACAATCACAAAAAAAAAAAAAAAAAAAAAAAAAAATTGCACGTTTTTAATTTTTTGTCATAGCAAGTCATTGAAATCCCTTACATGGGCCTATCTTGAAGCTTCATAATTTAATTTGATTGGAGATCTGTCAAAATTGTTCTATTTTAATGCTTTGTTAAGGAGCTCATTGAACCTCCTTTAATCATAATGTGAACCATATGAGACTCTTTAGGGAAGGAGCTGTTAAAGGAACGGCTACGAATACAGCCCTCAAATTTGCAAAAAGTATCCCCTGTCCTCTCAAAAAAATTAGAGGAGAGTATAAAAAAGAGCATGAACTGAAAAAAAATTAATCCAGGAACAAAATTTCGTGGTGAAGTCTTCCTGTACAATAAGATTTTTCAGCTTTTTTGGGGCTTAGAGTTTTGATCACCCTCCAACTCTTGTTGTCTCATCAAGCCTCCTCCTGACTCTATAGGATTTGAGGTATTTTCTACCAGTTGACTCTATTATTTCTGGTAGAGCATTAATTTATTAAAAGGCTGAGCATTTTGTTAATTAGATTTGTTTTAATCTGTACCTTGTTTGTAAATGTGTACTGCAGCAGTTTATTTGTACAGGTTTTTTTGTTTTTATTAACATTGTTGTATATCAGAGATGAGATTGAATTGGAGAAGAGTACATTTTTTATTGATAAATTGATTATTTTTCGTAACCACGTTTTTTTATTGATCTCATATTTCCTGACCCATTGACGTAAACGAACGGCTGGGAGCCGCCTGAGCTGTGCCGAGTCATGAAATATTAACCAATTAGAAACGCAACATGGTTATGTCTTTCATGGTTTTCCTTTTCTTCTCTTCTTATTCTTCTCACTCTTTTATTCTTCTTCTCTTTTCCTTTTCCCTCTCTTTTTTACTCCTTTCTCTTTTCATCCTCTTTTTCTCAGAGCGGAAATACAAAAAGCCCGCAAGTCGAAAACAGTGAATGTCCATGAGCTCAAATTCAAACCCAACCTTCATACAGACGAAGAGCAAGCCATTAAAAAATTTGAACAAGTTTGCGCGATTTTGACGAAAGTTACCTTGTCTACAACAAATCCGCCAACAAGACACTATGACTACGTTTTGAAGGGATTATTGTGATAAAAGTCAAAGGACAGTTTCAGACACTAGTGTTTATTCTTATTCTAAAAACACTTTACAAAATAAGTTAGATAGTTGATCTTATGGTATGGTATGTACAGAAATAGGGATCTAAATTAAACAACTTGGTTATAGTCCTCAAGTGAGTCTTTATATAATGAGATGAGATACGGAAATAAATCCACAAAAAAACAAATACAAGATGGATGCAGCATTTGAGTATTTGGTGAGAGACTGAAACAAAAACTGACGTTTATGAACAAGAATCCCTGAAATTCTCAGGAAAAACTCCATTTTAGTGTTGAAGGACTAGGGTAAGATTAATTCTACAACTCCAAAAAGTCTTCAATTCGCATAGCGAAACGAGAATTTGAAAGCTTGATATTTAATGACCGCACCCTCGCAAAAATGGGCAAGGTCAGGTTAAGGTGAAAATTTAAAAGCTAAAAGTTATTATGTGCATATTTACAGGTATCAATGGTCAGCCACGGAAAAAAGGGATATTTTCACCCCTCCCCCAAAAATGATGACAGGAACGCGAGGATAACAGTTTTTACTTGAAGTCATTGACTGGGAAATTTCCTCGCTATGTGTCTAATTTTCTTGGAGAGTACTTCATTTTCTCTATTGACTGCAGTGATAAGAAGTTTACTGATATGCCTATTTGGCAGAAGCTCTACTCTCTCTGAGTAAGAGTTTTTTTTTTTTTTTTTTTTTTTTTTTTAAAATTAATTTTACTTAAATACTGATAGATTTTGAGATAAAACTAACCCTTCAAGATCCTTTTCAAAGGTATGTTGAGAATAATTTTGCAGCCTCTCTGTTTTTAAACATACCATGGGGTCTTTTTTTTTTTTTAAATCTTAGCTATGTCTTGGTATTTTGAAGTGATGAGGGGAGGGGTGGGGGGGAACATTCACTCAAGTTGAAGGAGAGGTATGAATCTTTTCCAAATTCATTTTTCGGATTTGAGGCCTGAGAGAAGCAGCTTCTAGGTACTTTTAAGCCATGAAACCATACTAACTGGTGTTGAAAGGCTCTTTATTCATCTGCAGCGTGGATTCTGAAGTAGAGTCCAGGTGCCCGCCCTTTCCCCTCTGAGCAGCTATCTCATTATCAGTCTCGTTAAATCCATACAATTGATAGGTTGGTAAAATAGCTGAACTCTAATCAGATAACATGAAAAATAGTTGGGATTTATATAGATTTTTCAGTGTAAGTAGAAATCAGACTTTGCTTCTATAAATACATCAGAATATGCTGTAAACATACAAACTTAGAAGAAAATAAAAAAGGAATACTGATTGGCTCGATTAATAATTGCTCGAAGAAACATCAATCATCTAAGTCTTTTGATTTCTTTGTTTTGAAATAGGGCTCGTTTTTCTCTTTTTGGTTTGTGAAGAGAAATATAATTGTATGATCAATCTTAAGTAGAGACAATCTAAGTGTTGTTTGTTACTTACATGCTGATTGAAACTATTTCACCACTGGATTATGTTGTAAACATCTTTGATCCGAAAACCTCTTATTAAGTTCTGGATGTGTCAATTAATTTTGATGACTTGAAGTAAAATTGCCTACCATCATACGATATCTCTTTGTGTAATCATACTGAACATGCCAATGTCTCATTGCATTTTCAAATTTTAAGAGATGAAATCGTAAACGAAGATTTGAACATCCTAACTTTAAAAATACGATCTGCCAACGATGAGAATTGGGGTTCCTAAAAAGAGAGCAACATAGAAATGTGAGTTGATAAGAAATAATTACAATATATACTTAGGAAATAAAGAAACAAACAAATAAATAAAAAAATACAAAAAGGAGAAAACCATACACAGTTTCGGTCTCTCTTCGTGAGACTTCAAAACAATTAAACTTCTGAAAGGAAACAAAATCAATAGGAAGGCCCCTCCATACAACTTATCGCCTGAGAAACACGCCAGCATCTCCAATAAACTCTTGACAAATTAATGGAAAAGAATTATCAAACAACCAAATTAATAACAGGTATGTACAAAAAAAAACTTCTGAAAGTCACTTGTCTCTCTCTAAAATTTCGGATGAAAAATTGTTCTTCGGAGCAAAATAGGGTTTGTTTTTTTTTCCTCCACTTCTTTGGGTCTCCCATATCAGACTCATGCGTCAAAAATCATTGTAAAATAAACTACTAAAAAAAGCCGGAAAACCCCCGACATTATTCAAAGAACTCAAAATTATCTTCTGTTTCGTTGAATAAAGCATTACTTTCCGACCAAGCACCATTTAAGCTTTGACGCTATGTTGCTAGACATCTCTATTTTTTTTATTTTTTCTTTAAATTTGACACATTCTTTCATGAAAATTACAGAAAATAATTTTGATGACAAAAGAAATATTGGGTAGATAAATTTGCAAGTAATTCTGTTCATTAGTTTTAGAAGTCAGACAACATAATGCCTCATCGTAAATGGCGCTTGTATCAATTCCGGGGAAGGTGACAAAATGCAGTATGACAAAAAGAGAGGAATTTCATTCCTCTTACTTTAGACTGAAAGCTTGTCTTATTAATCCAATCTTTCTAGAGAAGTATTTTAACATGAATTAAAAAATGTAAGGAAATCGTCCATGTAAAAAGATCATAAAATAAATGCTTGCCAACATAAAAGGTGAAAGCTGAAAATTATCACTGTCCATTTAAAAGTTGAAATCAACAATAGCTCATGCAAGACCTGCTTTGTTGAAAAAGTTGAAAGTGTAAAAACGTATATTGATTTTGAAGCAAATCATTATAGATTACATCTAAAAGTAGAAAAAAAATTATGGATGAGTATAATGAATATGTTATGATTTGAGAGTCTAGTTTGGAAAACTCTGGAGAGATGAGGTAGAACTTGAGGAGATTCTTAAGAACTTTTCCGACAAAATGCAGATCATAATAATCAATAGCCTTTTATAAAAACTGAACAACAAAATTAAGGGGAAAAAACCATTAGAATCAGTCGAAAGTTTGAAATACAAGTGATGGCAGTAGTAGTAATTGATAATTTTAAGTTCAATGGCACTTGAAAATGAATCTAGGTCAGTCAATCTAAAAGATCCATACTATGAAAACAGATTTATGAGACAATTAAAAAGTGGTCTAAATAAAAAATCTTGATTCTGAACTTGTCCGTTCTTTTTTTGAAAAGTTCTTAGAAACTCTCGGAAAGTGTGATTATCGAGCAGAGAAATTTTGCTGGAATTAGACGTAGCTTAAAAAGTTACACATTGCTAGGTCTATGAAGAAACCTACATTTGCAAGAAGGCACCCAAGATCAAAACAACGGACCAGGAGAAAGCATTTTTTCAGAGAGTAACTATTTCCAAATGAGAATGATGAAATCACTGAAAAGAAAACAAACCCTAGTGCTGTCAAACTGAGGAAAGGTTGATGTTCCAGAACTCTAGGAACGTAAAAATTTTGAATTTTTTTCCCAATTTTATAGCGCTACTTTCTCCTAGGAGGGGCTGTTGGTTAAGGAAAAAGGGATCCCAGTGGTACAAAAATAGTCGGTTGGACAAGAGTCAGTTTTTAAAATCTCACAAAATTATGCACAAAGCTAGTCCGCCCATTTTGGATAGCTTTGATCTTCATTTGGCTCCTAAAATAAATGCTAGGGCGCTAGTTTTCATTGTTGATTGAGAGGTGAGTAGCTGCGTTCTCTTATACTTGCATCGCGACAGAAAAACTGCTTTGAAATTTTAGTTTCTAACTTTATTTCCTGAGCTTGGAGGAACCAAAAAATTTTACACACCTAAATGAGATCTGAAACTTGCGAGATGACTGAAATATTTTTTTAGTCTACTCTCCCATAAAAGTAGCAAGAATGTTTTTCAATTTACTTTGAAGCAGCCTTGAAAAAACCTGATAGGTATTCCTGCAATGTTTTAAATGCCCGTCAAACATAAAACAATTCAAACATTTTACGGTAATTTCAAGTAAATTCACTGTTCTTTCTTATGAAGATTACAAGTTTACCAAAAATTGGTTTGGTGATCTAATTAGTTTCAAGAGAACCCAATTTCAAAGAAGAAAATATTACGTGCTATGACAAAATATACTTTTGATTCTTTCTTGATAGGAGAAATGTCTTGTGGAAAGCACGGTTTTTGCTGAAGGATAGATGTTGGCATTAAGAAACAATGTTACCCTGAGATAAAAATGCTTTCCCCGCAGCCTGAATGATTCGACCCTGGGACAGAGTCGATGGCACGTATGCTATGGCAGGAGCAGATACAGACCAATGCAGACAGACCAGATGACTACGATGAACAAGTGACTAAACAGCGAAATATGTACAAAATAAATAAAATAATCGAGGATTGCAGATGCGTATACTGCGACCGAGTAGCGTGGCGCACTCACACAAGGGCTTTCGACGATCACATGGGGCAGCGCGATTTGGAGCACAGAACTATTCGATTCACTTTTAATTTCGGTGGATTGGGGTTGTTTCTCGGAGGGGCCTGATAGTCAGTAACATTTCTTTGTACACGCGCACTTTCGGATTATTTCCACTTCTCTGGTGTAGCGCGTCCCGTCGTTACACACGAGGCGAACTTTGCGCCGCTTGGTTTTCCGTGGACGACAACAACTGGAGCCGCAGGAACCATCGCACTTGGCCATCTTGAGAGGCTTCCGTGATCGGCATCCGTTCTCAGTGTAATATTCTTTGGTTTGCACTTTGTTGCAAGATGGAGCTGAGAAAAAAAGAAGATAAAAACATGAGATATAGAACGCTGAGAGAAGAAGAAAACATATTAAATGGATCTAAATATATATTTAATTGCATTAAATGAATACGGCCTGACTGGCAGCAACTGTGAGGAATCAAAGATAGAAGATAGGAAGAGTATGAGGGACTAGAGAAAAGGTCATTTCACATTGTTGCCCATGAGACTAACACCAGCAAACAATAATTCTAAAGATTACACAATCACAGATTGAAAATGCAGGTGTTTTCTTTTTCTTTTTTTAGAAATCAACTGCTAGAATAGAATTAAATTCTTTTTTTAACAGTTGACATTTTTGAAGAAAGATATGTACTCTTGACATTTAGGTATTAAACTAAAAAATGTTACTCCCCAAAAAATTTCGAATTTTTGACAAGAATGCTTTTTAAGACGGAGCATTCAAACATTTCTATCCCTACTGTGATACTAATTAACAAAATTAAAAGAAATTAGGAGAACATTTAGCTAATGGTTTTACACTTCAATGTTCATAATTGTCTCAAGGATTTGGCTAAAATATCGCTCACACAATTATTTGTCCATTTATGGAATTCACTGGCAATTAGTGGCCCTTGACAGCAACTGTTCTCTATTAAACCATAAAGGCATTGTGGATTGCATACTATTTCTTCACCCTCTCATTGTGCACCCTCTCCCAGGAATGTAACTCAATCTAGGACCTCTTTCCAGGACCTGTCATTGGCCTTTTTCTGTGCAGGACCTAATTGTTTTGTCATAATGTCATGAACAACGATCTATTTGGCATCCATGATCTCCTGTACTGTTGTATTCCACATGTTACCCTTTTTAGAAATGCCAGCTGATCTACGTTTAGCCTTGCATTTATGTTTGAGGAAAATAGCCTGAACTAAGTGCCAAAAAAATTAAACTGACCTTGATCACAATACTTGCCAGTGAAGCCTGGCATGCACTTGCAAGTATAGTCACCCATTTCATTGGGGATACACTTGGAGCCCTTCTGACACTTGTTGCTCAGACACGGGTCCACATTCATGCCAACGTCCAGCTTGGATTCGACATCTGTTAATTTGCGCTCTATCGGTCGCTCACCCTCTTCTTCGACCATCTGTTCCTCATCCTGGACCAAAGAGCAGCCTGGCGTCACCTTCTGCTGCCGTGCTGCGTTCGTGAAGTCGACCAACTTGTGATTGATCCAGATTTCTTTCATGCAGCCTAGAACAATTTGAAAGAAATTAGATTTTGCAGTTTATTGGACGACGGTAGAAAAAAAATTAACTCTTACCCCGTATTCCTCTTAATTATAATAATACATTAAAAAAATGAAATTTTTCTCAATAAAAACCTAATTTACGCCAAGGACTGACGCTCAAACTACGTATTTTGTTGAATGCTTTGGCAGTTGGTCAAACCTTGCAATCCAATTCAAACTTAAAACTCCAATCAAAACTCCTAATTTTTTAAAATGTTTGACAAAGGCTAAAGCAAAATTTTTCAATATTTCCGACACAAACATTGGTCACACTTTTAATTTTTCTCGAGTTTTATAATTAATGCACCCTTATAAATTTTTTATTTGCGAAATTATAAATACCATTCATTTTAAGAAATATTTTAAAATTTTGAGTTGAGTGCCCATTCTAGTGCTAAAGGTCATTGATTCACTTCTAAAACGATCCAGAATTCAACAAAAAATGTGTACCTACACATTAAGAGCACCATCTCATCAAATAGCAGAAGATGCAGGACTCCTAGTTCAGAGAAAATAAGTGGTAATTTGTCTGGACATTCTACAAAATGATTCATTTAACAATTGAATCGACTCATGCAAAAACATCCATTGTCCAATACAGGGTTTTTATAGTTGCAGTGGTTTTTTTTTCCCCACGACACTGATGGATAAGATCAATCTCTTTCGTAAACGTTTAATTATACTTAGTGGATTATTTACAGCATTATTCTACATACCTAACGTCTTAAACCATCTTGTGTCTTTAAGTTACAACAAAATCCTTCACTCAAATTCTGAAACACTGTATTGGACATTGGACGTTTTTGTATACGCCGATTGAATTGGTGTTTGGAAAATATAGAGAACAAAGGAGGAATTGCGTTTTGGGCCTTTTCCGGCCCCACCTGGATTTTGCTAAATGTTTCATATTTTCAAAGTACTAGTTTTAGGTAGACTCTGTGCCAAATATTAGATCGAACGGAGCCCATGCAAGGGCGCAGCAGCGCCTCAAACCCAAAATCCTGGAATCGAAAAACAATTATTTTCGTCGACTTTTTCGACTGTTATCACTCTTCCAGCACATGATTCTTATGTATTTTTTTGCGTACTTTTCGTTTCTGGCCTTTTTAAAGGCCTCCGATAAATTTTAAGGGGCCTTATGGCCCATTGTTGCCATTT
>NW_017547106.1:889793-940140 GCF_001854935.1 Bemisia tabaci | reverse complement strand
TGAGTTTTGAATGTGTTAAATGGAAAAAACCCCTAAAAATGGGCCAAAAATGGCAACAATGGGCCATAAGGCCCCTTAAAATTTATCGGAGGCCTTTAAAAAGGCCAGAAACGAAAAGTAAGCAAAAAAATACATAAGAATCATGTGCTGGAAGAGTGATAACAGTCGAAAAAGTCGACGAAAATAATTGTTTTTCGATTCCAGGATTTTGGGTTTGAGGCGCTGCTGCGCCCTTGCATGGGCTCCGTTCGATCTAATATTTGGCACAGAGTCTACCTAAAACTAGTACTTTGAAAATATGAAACATTTAGCAAAATCCAGGTGGGGCCGGAAAAGGCCCAAAACGCAACTCCTCCTTTAAGATGATATGATATCTCCCATTGAGGTATATTTTTGGGGTTCTGAAAATTGGCCCCAAGTCATATCATAATTATCTACTGCAACTGCTGCTCAAAACTAGAGAAATTACCGTTAAAGCTTGTTGCATTGCGTAAATGCCAATGTGAGAATGCCTCTTGACCAACTTCAGCTGGCACTCCACCAAGGAAGAGTGGCGTAGTCAGGCGCAGGTAGTCCCGAGAGCCTTCATTGATGATAGAGCGAGCAATTCCATGATCAACTCGCAAGGTAAAGTTCTTTTTGATGGCAATTAATTCGACAACATGATATTTTCCGTCAGTCAGAGTTTCAAAACTGAAAAAGACATAAATTCTATTAATTAAAGATCTAACAAACCAAATAAAAATTAAAAAACAAAAAAAAACAACAACAATAACTCTGAGGCGTATCTTACTGAAACTTGATATGCACAGTTCAGAAGCTTTAAAAATGTTAATTTACTTTGCTTTCCACTCTGCATTGAAAAACTAATAATTTTCCAACTTTATTGAACAATTTTTTGCTGGATAAAATTCGAAGTGGCATTTGCAGAGGATGGCTGATATCAGGTTGCCGAAGAAGGTGTTGGAGTGGGTCCCCCCAGGTAGGCGACGGAGAGGGCGTCCAGCCAAGCGGTGGGTAGAGGGCATCCGTGAAGAGATGGAGAGATGCCAGCTTCCAGAGGATCTCTACCATGACAGATCCTGTGGAGAGTAGGTGTCGCAGAGCGCCCTAGCGCGCCGTAAAAGCGGCTCATACATACATATATAAAATCAGAAGTAACTACTGAAGTTGGAACTAAGACGCCAAACTTAGACGCAAATTAAAAAATTTTGCCTGATTATTATTTATATTTTATACTTTATTTTTCGTTTTTTATTTCTTTGACTAGGTAAATCCTTATACTCATCATACACTCAGTAAATATGCGGCAAGATAAATTTACAATATTTTCTTTGTTCATATTTTAGATACATTTGTACAGAAAATTGATAGCTCTAGGATGAGAGAAAGCACAAGGGGTTACCTGTACATGGTTGAAACCGGATAATTTCCAACATCATAGCTCACTCGAATCCTGCCATTGAATAATTCAACAGCCAAATGTTCTGATTGACCATCATACAGCAAGACACCGTTTTCTTGTGTTGTGGAGAAGACGACAGTAACATTGGCTTCTGGTTTTGTTCTTAACGGTTCCATTTCAACGAAAGATGAACTATGGATGAAGCTCAGACTAGTCAGATATTCGCATCGTTTTCCTGTTGAGAAGGAAATCACGTGTGACGTAAAACAATGTTAAAACTGTTTATAAATTCTTATTCTAATTATACGATAAGCCAATTCTATAGATTGCAACTTTTAAACCTTGTTTCTTTTGTGTTGCTTGTATTGCTGTGAGGAATATTTTTGCTGGCACTTATTTTTGGCAAAAAAGTTGGTAAAATGCAACACAGGAAATTATTAATTTTTCTTCTGTTGAGAGAGATAAAAAAATACCTGTTCATTTTTTAGAGGTAGAGGGCAAGAAATAAAAGACGTACCTGAGTAACCAGGAGCACATTTACAAGAGTAGTCCGATGATCCCTGCGGCTGGAAGCAGATACCATTCTTGCACTCGTGGTGCTGACAGGGCGATGTTTGTGGATAGAGCATGGCAACCATAGGTGATATCTCGCAAAATTTTCCGGCATAGTCCCCGGGACAGGTACAAGTGTAATCGTTCACTCCATCAACACAAGTGCCACCATTCTGGCACATGTGGTTTTGACAATCATCGTTATTGATGGTGCAGTTCTCGCCTGAGAATCCTGGAGCACATTCGCAGGAGTAGTGCGTGAAGTGATTGATGCATTTGGCTCCATTGTGGCAGGGATTGTACTCTTTCGTGCAGAATGGGATCTTTGTTTCACAGTACGTTCCCATGTACCCTGGAGAGCAGCGGCATTCGTACGCTTGGATCAAATCGATGCAGGTTGCGTTGTTTTTGCATTGGTGTTTCAAACAGTCGTCGATGTTGCTTTCGCAACGAGCGCCAGTGAAGCCAGGTGCACACTCACAACTATAATGACAAAATAATCAGAAATAAATAAGTACGGAATTAATTTGAGAATAAAAGAGACAAATTGTCGTTTTTCAGACAGGAGAACGTAAGTGACTACATTTCAGATTTGCAAAATTTCCTTTCACAAACTGTTGTTTGGCATTTATGAGAGAAAACTTCAACAATTTTTTTCCTAATTTGACGCAAAAAAAAAAAAAAACAGCAAAATTTGGACAGAAATTGCTTGATTATGCTTTTGTAAAAAATTAAATTATTTAGGTTGAATTTTCAGCCTTGAAATGAAATTTTGTTCCTTTCTTTAGAGAATGAGAAACGTACCTTAGGTTATTAATAATTCAAAGTTTTCTGCACAGAAAATGCTTAAATTATTGAAATAGCGGTTAAGAATAAGGAAATTACCTAAATCTCCCTTCTTCCAAAAGTTTGCAAGTTCCAGAGTTCCGACAAGGGTTGCCATAGCATGCATCAATTGTATGTTCACACAGCTTTCCGTGGAAACCAGGAGCGCACCGACAGTTGAACTGTCTCTCCGGTAGGGCTTCGCACACACCATTGTTGCTGCAAGGTTTTGTGTAGCATGCATCACATTTTGATAGGATCTCATCGCTGACTGGACCTAGAAAAAATGAAAAATAAAAGTTGATGTTACCTAGAGAGTGGATAGAAAGAATTATCGACAGTTTTCATTTAAAATTTACTTTAGTGCTTTACTTGTAGACTCGAGAAAAATTTCCTGTAAAAAGTAAGTTGAGTAAGTTGAGGTAAGATACAGTAGCTTCTTTAATTTTCAGATTAACAGACTAAATAACTTGTCATTAATTTTCATTGGAAATGCTTTTTTCTTTAACTAAAAATTAAACTAAAACCATGACGATTGAATAAGAGCTTTCCTCTGAATTAGTTAGCTCTCTGTATAAATGTCATTGGTGTGAAAGAAATAATAATGCCTGGAAAAAATAATCATACCATCACAAGTGAAAAGATGTGTTGGAGTGGATAAGAGCAACTTGTCACGCATGTTGATTGGACCCGTGCATCTTGCAATCCCAGGTTCTACAAAATCTCGTTTCACCCATTCTGCCAGCCACCCTAAGTTGCAATCACAGTATAATGGATTGGCTCCCAACGCTAAATGAGTGACACTCATCAAATCGGCAAAAGCGCCATCAGGAATCATGGATAAATTATTCTCATGCAGAGAAATGATTCTCAAAGATTTCAGTCCAGCAAGAGCATTCTTTTCAATGCATTGAAGCTTGTTGTAGCTGACAATCAGGGTCGACAGCTTTGACAAGTGTTGGAAAGTATTGTTCGCCAGAACTGTGATTTTGTTGTAGCTCAAGTCCAATCGTGTTAAGGATTTCAGGTGCCTCAGACGGTCAGCTTGAATTGATGTGATTTCATTCACGTCTAGGTATAGTTCTGAAGTTTCGGCAGGTATTCCACGAGGGATTTCGGTAAGTTTCGATTGGCTGCATCGGACGACAGTTCCTGTGCATTTGCATTTCGATGGGCAGTAATTTTCCCCCAAACAACCTTGATCTTGATCGCCTGAAAGATTAAAAGAGAATTTGAGTGATGAGAAACAGACAGAAAACAAAAAATATTAAAATAAAAGAGGACTAAAATTTCCTAGAGACACTTTACACTTATATGCATAGAAAACTATGGTCTCTATAATTCAGTTGTTTGAAGATGAAGGATGAAAAATTGTTTATTCGGCAACTGAAAGTTTCATGTAAACTAAAATAAATATTATAATTATTTATTTTTACCTATATTGGTAACTTATAATTTAAGGCATGGAAAGATGCGTTAAGGGTGCTTGATTAGATTTCCTTTCACAATATCAATGTCTTGTGAGAATAACAATTCTTTGTTAAACAATAAAACGCCGAATTCATTGCCGTTCAACAAATAAAACTGGTTACTCACTTGTGCATTTGAATTCATGTGGTGGAATTTCATGAATTGGGGTGTCTTTCAATCTGGCTGGTCCACCGCAGTTTGGACTACCAGCAGTCAACTTCCTTCGTTTCAGCCATTCAGGGAACCATCCAAGGTGACAGTTACATTGGAATGGATTGGATTTCAAGTTTCTGAAAAGAAATAAAAATAATGTGAGACCTCATTCTGCAGCATTTGACTATCCATACACATTCCTACAAATGAAGTACATTCTTTAAATTTTTGCTTGCATTTCATTTGTCTAGCCAAAATCATTCCTGAAATTAAAGGCCATGCACCTTATTAGCTCTCTGATGAAAGAAAATACCAATAATTTTACAATTTGGGAAAGTAGATGATAAAACCCCAATATGAGACACAGGCAGGATTACGATTTTGAAGAATAGGAAACTTACAATGTATGAAGTTCGTTCAAGATATCAAAGGAACCAGGCATGACGCATGTTATCAAATTGTCATTCAGGGATCTGAAAATACACGCAGGACAAATTAAGTTTAGCAAGGTTCGGCTAGATGAAATGAGGAATAGACCACTAGACAAGATATAATTCAAAGCACAATGTAACATATATTCTCTTCAGAATTTCGCAAGGTAAACCAATCACATGACAGAGAGTCTGGAAGTCAATTCCTGAACAAGATACAAGTGTTTACTGACATCATTGGATAAATGGAAAACATACAAATGATATCATTTGTATAATCTAAACCTAATTGAATCTCAGTAAAAAATACTTGTTGATATTTCGTTCAGGAGTTGCTTTCTGAACTTCGAATTGTGTAAATTTTTTTCTACATAAAATTTTAAGGAGAAAACATGGAAAATTTTTTTCTAAATCAGACTTTGTCTAGTTGCTCAGAGTCAATGATAAGAGGATGTTCATAGACTCCAAATCACAAGATACCATTTTTTGAGGCCAAAAAAACATTGAAAGGGTTTAGAATATTCTCATACTGAAAAAAAGAACAGAACCACACATATTTGGGTAAAGTTGAAACAAAAAGAAAATGAAAATGCAAAATTGAAGAATATAATTTTGGTCCCATATTTTACTTGCATTAGTGATATTCCGAGGGAGAAAACCAATTTTAATTTGGGGTGACAAGAGACACCTATCAATACAAGACTAGATTGCTAAAATAATATTTTGAAAGTAAATAGTTCTGTGGTGATTGGGGTCCAAACCTACTACTCTATAAAATTCTTTTCAGATACCTACAACTTCAAAAAACCTCCGTACCTAAAAAATTGATTCTCAAAAAAATGAGTTGAGCCAGACTGCACTAAGTTGCGTCAAATTCGAACCAAGAAAAATAGGTTTGAAGTTTTATTCCTCCATACGACTCAATGTTAATAAAACAATTTACCGATTGCTGTTCTGTTCATAATATTGTTTTTCAACATTAAATTTTTGACAGGAAAAAATTTACAACTAATTGACTTCAAAACTCCATCCAAATTAAATCCTTCTTTCACTAATTTTTTATTGCTAGTGAAGCATTTGGTTCAGATTTCAATGAAATTAAGAGCAATACTTACAAAATTTTTAATGTATGAAGACCTTGGAACATTTTGTTTGTGATTTTGGTCAGCTTGTTCTCAGCGAGATTTCTGAAAGAAAAAGTAAAATACAATTTACAATAAACATCAAACTTAACCAATACCTTACTGCTGTTATATAGTAAAATGTAAGAGATATCTTTTTTCACTACATAGGCTGATTTTGTTACCAAATTTTCTACCTGTCAATTTTTTTTCGGCAATTATGCTGCTAACATTGGGTTTTTTGTATTTGCTTATTTGAAAAAGATTTGCAAAGTTCTGCAGTTGACTCTAGAGATATTCTATTTTTCTTTGATCCAATATTTCCAGGAAAAAGGTAAGAAAAAATATGGGTAAGTAAACAACTGGTGACTACTAACAATTCCGATAAAAGAGTAGTTCCTTCAAAGGTATTTTCTTCCAGTAATTTGATTTCATTTTTCCTTAGGTCCAGACGATGGAGTTGGGGTAGCCGCCCAAAGAGCCCATCTGCTTTGATCACCTCAATGTTGTTATCATTCAAAAGCCTGGTGAAAATAAATCAGGAGATTAAATTAATTAAAGAAAAAAATTAGACACTTAATACCTACCCTTTTTAAAACTGTGTCCTGCACTAGCTTTTTTTAAGGATACATTTTCAGAATTGACAAGAGTAATTTAATTCAAAATTTCATCTACCTACACCTTCATCATAGGAAAAGATAAAGCGAGCCTTAAAGTAGATCGTCTTAGAGATCATTGCGTGTTGGAGCATGCTTAAAAATCACAATTCTTAAATAAATTACTCTGTGAGGGTTTAGAGCAGAAAATATTTTTCCACTGTTCTTCAAATTCTGGAGACATTTTGTGATTGCAAACTCAAAGGATTAAATGCCGTGATTACTACTACTCAAATGGAATTTTTTTGTCAATTCAGTTTCAAAACAACAGAGAAAATCATTGTTGGCATGATTTTGTAAAAAAACTTGGTGATCATTTCCAAATTTAATTAATGAATTAGTTGCCCCACTTAACGTTGCAATTTTTAACTCCTCTTTGAGGAATTTCCTCCTTTGTTTCTTCTTTCTCCTATTTTAAAGAAAGATCACAGAGCTCCATTCAAAGGCTTGAGTAATAAAATATGTTACTTACAGTTCGGTAGTGTAGGCAGGGATGTCTTTCGGTACTTCCTTCAACCCTCTCGCAGAGCAATCAACGATTGTTCCATCGCAAGAGCAGTTTGTCGGGCATGCTCTCTCGATCATGCAGTCCCCATGGAAGGTTCGTTCTTCCGTGCCTGATAAGATAAAATCTTTGATTAGAATGCAAGCTAATATAAAATGTGCAATTTCAAAGTTACTTTTGAAATACGTGACCTGCAAGGGCATAACACAATACGTAAGTCATACACAATGCATTCTACTGTTTCTTGATTGGGTACTGCGGATTGTCTACAAAACAGTTTATTAGTGAGGATGGATTCAAAGCTGACTTACAGCTTGCACATCTACCAGGTATGTTACCTGGCACTGTGGCTAGAATTTATCATAGAATTTTCTGCAGAATTTTTGAGCCAATATAAGATACGAGAGCTTTAACAAGTGATAATCTGCTTGCTATGTACCTCTGTCTCATAGGCTAGTTTAATTAGAAAATAAGATAAATGAAAATGTGCAAAGAAAAAGCATGAGAGAGACAAACCTTGTGTATGAGATCGAATTAGTATATAAAGATTGAGTGAGAGAATTTCTTGAGAAGTCACAAGTTTTGTACATCATGATGAATAATATTTCAGGATATGAATTTGAAGAATAAGAAATGACTTAAACGCAATTTAACTATGAAATATGCGATGAAGAAAGAAGAGTTTTGAGGAGACAGTAGTTCAAGCATAGAATAAAGTTTCAATCAAGTTACTTCCGAATCGCAAACTTATGTTGTGTGATACTGGTTACTGATGATAACAGGCCGAGTGAATGAAACACTGATAAGATCGTTTGTTGACGACTGAGGTTCACTGATATTGTTGAAGAGAGCAGCACTAGCAGCACGAGCAAAATTCGAATTTTTGGCGGCAAAAATTTGATGCGCCAACTACCCCTCCTACCCTACCCCTCATAGTAGGGTAAAGAGTTGATAAAGTTCTCTTGGCACTTACAAGTTACCTCGGTTCAGTACCTGCTTCATTGAGTTCAATATGACATAATATAATTTGTAGGCATGTACATGTACAAGAATGATACCTACCGAGTACCGATGGCTGAAATCAAAAATTGCCCTACTTCAAATGTATTGTTGGAAAATCGTCTAATATTTTATTTTCCGTATTTAACGAAAACTCATCGAGAGATTGGCTTAAAAGTTGCTGTGAATATTTTCTTTTAATAAAAAATATTCACGTTAAGCACAATAAAGATTTCTATTTTGGTTAGTTTTCGTTTTAAAAAATACAGCATAATCAGAGGTTTTGAAAATGTTGCAATGGAGATACCAGGGCCGGATTAAGGGGGTGGCCACTGGCCACATGGGCCGTGGCCCACGGCGGCAAATTTAGGGGGCGGCAAATTTTGCAATTTTTTTTAAATGTAGGTATAAAAGAAATCGGATTCAGAAAAAAAAAAAAATTATCAATGAGAAAAGGGGACAAAAGCTCTCTTTCCTGAAAGTATAGTAGTTTCTACTTTTGTCGTTTTTCGGTGATACAAGAGACAGTATCTTTAATTAGTCGAGTTAAGAGAGGAACTAACACACATTAGCGCCTACAAGACATTGCTTGAATACTTCACGCTTTACGGCAAACACAGTGCGACCGGCGCGGCGCAGCGGCGGAAGTTAAAATTATTATACCACGTTTATGTTTGTTCTTTCATAATTTTTTGGTTCATTTCTTATAGATGGCGGAGCAAATTTCCGTGCAATTTTGCTAATAGTGTTGACAGGGCTTTCGCAAGAAATGTATCCAACACGAGTGAGTAAACGCGTCTTATGCACCTCTCCGCCTCTCCCTCCGGCACGTTCACTCGATGGTTTTTATTGATGTTTCAAAACGAATGAGAGGGGGGCGGCAAAATACAGACGGCCCATGAACGGCAAGTAGGTAAATCCGGCCCTGGGAGATACTGATTTTCCGACTTCAGCCATCGATGCGCAGGTGCACAAATTAATTCATCACTTGCCGAATAAGTTTACACTCTTGTGGAATGCAACAGAAGATCTGCCATTTCGATTCTTACATTTAATTTCAATGCTAAACCGAAAACGGATGATCTTCGTATCCTTCTCATCCCGAAAGTGCGTGGGTGGGTAAACTTACTTGGTGTGGACTCTAATAATAATGTCGATAATCTCAGCTGAGGGATTCATATTTTATACTTATTAAGATTTGATTTTTGGTGGAGGGCTTACCCTTACATTTGAATTTTTCGTCTCTGAGGGCTTCAATACGGCGTCGCATCATCTTCTTGGGCGATTCACAGCGAACGCCGGAGGTTTCGATTGGGTTTTGGTGGAGGTATTCGGCCAGCCATCGGAGGTTGCAGTCGCAGATGAACGGATTTCGCGCCAAATGACTGGGGGAAAAAATCAGAAAAAAAATTGCATTCGTTGCGCGTAGTTAACAATAAATAACACCCTACTTTAGTGGGGCCACTAAATCGCACTTATCAAAAGATCTCATAAACCTGTTATAAGTAGGTAATTGCCTTTGGATGTTTTTTAAAGTATAGAATTCGCGTATTATAAATATTTTTTTCAAGAGTGATGTCCCACCCCCCCCCCCCCTTCACAATTATTTTCAAGATTAAAAACCTTCAATAAAACTCTGAGAAGTTGTAAACACTATTTTACTTTTCGTAAATTGTATTTAAGTAGTACCCTGAGAAGAAACAGAAAAAAAACTTAAACATAACAGAAAACATAAATTTGAACAGTTTTCACAAGCTGCTTCTTCAAATTTGAAGAGTTTTATAAAAGTTTTTTTTTTTTTTCATCAGTTGTTGCCACAAAAGTAGGACCCAATAATTAAGAGAGGCTGAATTTTAGCAAAAAGTCGAAAGTAACTTACTTAATGAAACGCACCTTTCTAAAAATATTGAATTAATAAAAGATCAATTTTTAGAGAAAAGTCGATTAAATTTAAAATTTCATACTTGCAAAGTAAAATCACAAATATAGCAATTAATAATATTGCAATAACGTCTGGTTTTTAAGGCCTTAAATTCCACTGCAATTTTTAACAATTAGAAGAAAAGAAAACTCAGAAGAAAAAAATATAAAAATTAGAAACACACGGTAAAAGATAAGGATAATGAAAGCTACTTACAGTGTTTGGATGCTCTTCATGGCGTCAAAGGTCCCCTCTGCCATTGATTGGATGTTGTTGTCATAAAGGGATCTGAAAAGAGAGGAAAATATTGCCATTAAGAAGTAGGTAATATAAAACCAAATTACTGCACGATCAAAATCTGTGACTTTGTTCCTCATGTTAAACTCAAATGTATTAGCAGTCGGCCGAAATTAAAAAAACACATCACAGAACACAGGTACAATAATATGACTTATGAGCATGTTTACAAGCAAGCTTACGAACAAATGATTTGCAAGGCGTTAGTGAGATAACTATTCGAGCACCTGTGCCGGTCACATTGCCGATCGTCAAAATTGAAGGCGAAACGTATGTGCACAGTTATGAGAATTCTTGCCTGGCCTGTGAAAGGACAAACTCATGCTCCACAGCCACAGTGAGGAGGTTTTTGCAAGGCGCTGTAAGATAACTATTCGAACTGAGTTGATTACATTGCCGAAGACCAAAATTGAAGGCGCAACGTAGTCGGACGACTTCAACGTCTTCTCGTTCTATCTTAATATGAATTGATTTCATTCTCTTAAACTCTGTCCAACTGTTTCACTTCAAATGAGTCGCCCAAAATCCGCTGATTTTTTTTTAAATTAGACTTAAGGAGGGAATGACCTCGATTTTCATGAATCGATCGAAAAAAAATCCTATGAATCAATCGACAACAATTCGATTGACAAATTACTAAAAAACCGGTGTCGATTCGATGTCGATCGTAAAATAAAAACGTGAACTGATCGACGTGATTTGATCAACAAAGTTCGATCGATTCACTGGTTTGCCGATTGATTCACGAGGTTGTCCGTCGATTCGCGGATTTGTAGATCGATTCAGGGGTGTGTCAACCGATTCGTGGCTTTGTCGATCGATTCACGGTTGTTGATCGAATCACGTCGATCAGTTTACGCTTTTTTTTCGATCACTTCATGTCGATCGAATCGACACCGTTTTTTCAATAATCCGTCGATCGAATCGGTGTCAATCGATCCACGTCGATCGATCCAAATTTGTATTTTTCGATCGATTCACGTCGATCGAATCCATAACCTCCAGACTTAGCACTCGATCCTGACTCTCACTCCTTCATCCACCGCGGGAAACCTCCCTATCCCATTTTTCCCCGGCGTAGAACATCGCGAACCCGCGCGTCGAACTTTATTAACGAGTCAACTTCCCCGCATTGAAAAGGCTCGGAAACGAGGATCGAAGGACGGCCGGGAGAGGAAAACTTTCATGGGCGGTTTAAAAACAATAAAACATCGTCTGAGTGGGTTCACTTTTCATCCGTTCATTGCGCTCATTTTTCTCCGGTTCCTCGCCGAGGTTTTCCCAACTTTTTCCGGCTCTTTAACCGAATCAAAGGCGACTCGTGAATAACGACCACAGTTGCCAGACAGTGTTGAAAATCAGCTTTTTCTCCACTTAAACCCATGTAAACTAGAGAACCCTTATAGGGCGAGTATGGAAAACTCGATTTATGTAGCTCTTAGGGCCCAAAAGGGAAAAACGTGAAAAACGAAAATCACTAGAAAAGTGCCGCTGCCAACCTATGCATTTGGAAGATCACTCAATATGGCCGACAGCGCATTTTAAACAAGCGTCTTTAAGGATTAAAACTTTGAAACTGAGAAAATGTAAGCGTTATCAAAGTTTTATACGTGCTTTTATAATTTTTGATCGATGTAACGTGTTGAAATGTGAAAATTAGTACCACTGGATAGTTCGAGTTCATACGTTGGCTCTTCTTTCGGGCCCCAAGAGCTACATGATCTGATCAAACCTAACCTACAAATTTTCGAGTTGTCCATACTCTCAAACTATATACATTATATTGTACAACCTGGCAACCTTGATAACGACGGAGCGCCACGGTTTAATGGAGCTTCCCGACTCCGTGCCTCCATAACTGCCGTGATGAAGAAAAATACCCTGAGAACATCCACACGTTGCCAAATTTTCACCCCTAAAATCCAATTTTTTAAAATAATTTATGCACATTCTTAGTAGAACTTTTTTACAGAATTGTATTTACAATGTTATCTAAAATACTTGGTAATTCCGAGGAAGAATATTCATAACTTTTCTCCAAAATTAATAATTTACTGGGCGGAAATTTGGCAATGTTTGGTGGTTCATACGGTGTTGTTCCTTAGCAAGGCTGCGCATAATAAGGTTCGTTGATCACGCTAGAGTTCGCCTCTTCAAAAGTCCCTTGACTCGGGCTGGAGGGATAATCGCCCTGTTCGATCAACGTACTTCCTTCAAATTGATTTGTAGGGACAGATTTAGCTAATTTTGACATTGAAATTAAGGGTGCACAGATATTGAAGCGATGGATGCAGAAAGGGCATTTCTTGGTTGCAGTGCAGTGCCTCAGAATCTCCGCTGACGTTTCATCCATTATAATTAAAGCAAACTGCTGTGCTAAGGCAGAACGCTGTATGAGCCGTCGGGTGTTGCTAAATTTTCTCTGATAGAATACGAATTTTCAAGGAATCTGTTGGATATTTTTCTTCAAAATTTTCGGAGCATTTTTCGCACAATTTAATCTAAAGTACCTGATGATTTCAAGGAAAAATATTCATGAATGTCGTCAAAATACATGTTTAATCAAGGGAAATGGCAACTCTCGAACGTTCATGCGGCGTTTTTCCTTAGCACGACAGCAAATGTGTAATTTGTTGTAACTTCTACTGAATATTCTTCATGATTTTGTAGTACTAAAAGCGTAAAATTTCAGAAAATTCATCCAATAGTTTCGTCCCTGAAATAAAAATTAGCACTGGAGATTTTGAAACACCGCAACCAAGAAATGCCCTTCATGCACCCAACACCTTATTTGCTGCCCATTGAAACCCCATTTATCGCATAAGATGAAGAGAATACCGATGGAAGTAACAGAAGAGTAAGTAGGAGAATCTCCCAACCATGGGAGAGGGGGGGGGGACCCCCGTCATGACGGGGTAAATACTGGGTCTTGGAACTGAGCCTACTAATCCTGTCTTGTTACAACAACTACAAATTAAATTGCGGTGAAAAAATGGGAATCGGAGGGGGGAGGTTGTTCTGGTTCTGATCAAGTAATGTCGCTTGCCAGAAAGTATCGTTAGACGAAAACGATACTGCCAAAACGATATGAGGACAGTAACTGCATGATTTCCTTATCTAAAGTGTGATTTACATAAAGTTCTCAGACAGAGGATTCACGTAATTAACCACTTATTTGCACGCTGACATAATATGAGCGCACTGACAGTGTTGCGTGACGGCAAAGAATTGAACGAATAAGTTACACTGATGGAAAGTAAGGTTTGCTTCATCAAAATATTTCGATTATGAATTATTTGTGTAATGTCATTTTGAAAAAAAAGACGTTGGAATGTGGCCAATGGAGCCTTTCACGGGACCTTCTTTCTGCTTATTCCTGGTTTTTCTTGGGTCATTTTTGACACTGGTTCGATGAGTATTTCGTCACCTTCCGGCCAAAGTATCACAAGCGCCATGCGAGATTTAAAAATTTCCGCCGCCATTTTATTTTTTTACAGAGAAATTGTTGGTTACATTTGTTTGAAAATTTCACTGAATTTCGTCGGCAGTACAAAGAAAATTCAGTGAAATTTTCGGACAGCTTCGTTGAACAATTTTCCTGTAAAAAAATAAAATGACGGCGGACATTTTTAAACGTCGCATGGCGCTTGTGATACTTTAGCCGGAAGGTGACGATTTGAGCTTTTTTTTACAAGAACAATAAAATAAAGACAAGACAAAAAAAAAAAAAAAAAAAAAAAAAAAAAAAACACTCACACACAGTTAATAATTTTAAAATTTATAGATGTTTCATTTTTAGAAATAGAGAAAACGAGAATGGGGGGAACTAAGCCATCCCCAAGAAGGCACTTTATCCAGATTGCCGTGGACGAGGGGGGGAGGGGACCACCCTACACGGAGAAAAAAACTTCGTGCGTGGGACCCGAAGTTCAGGTCATATGGATCTCTGAAGTTTTCGGATTGAGCATCTGAACACTTTAGGTCTAGCTGCCGAAGTTCAGGTCTGACACCTGAAACTTCAGTTCTTACATCTGAAGTACTTCAGATGTGAGAACCGAAGTTTTTCGGATGTGAGAACCGAAGTCGTTCGGATGTGAAAACCGAAGTACTTCAGATGTAAGAACTGAAGTTTCAGATGTCAGACCTGAACTTCGGCAGCTAGACCTGAAGTGTTCAGATGCTCAATCCGAAAACTTCAGAGATCCATATGACCTAAACTTCGGGTCCCACGCACGAAGTTTTTTTCTCCGTGTACCAAGAAAGATCCGTAGGATTTCGCCAACTCCAATAAAAAGCGCGGAGAGTTGTATTGCTGCAAAGGGGAGTCTGGAGTCTATCTTGCGACATTTTTAGAAAATTGAGTCGTCCCCGGAACAATTATAAGCTGTCCTAATCGAAAAATTCATCGGATTACACGTTTAAAGATGAGAGATGTGACACGCAGTTACTTAACAAAATCCCTGACAATTCTAAGGAGTGGCCAAGTAGATTTCTGGGGAGGACAGGCCCCCCGGCACCCCTAGTTCCACCCATCAAAAGGAGAGAGGGTGCGAGGGGAGAGGGAGAGAGAGAGAGTACATTAAATTGTGAAGAAACACCCAGCAAAACTGCGCTAGGTACTCTACACTGCACTACCTGACGTTTGTCTGTTTTCTTTCTTAATTCTGCTTTCTTTTTTTCAACTCACGCCATCGAGATCTGAAACCGCATAATATGCGAGGTGATGTTACAAGGTGCAACAAAATATGATAGAGCACCACGCACGGGAGACATACCGTCGTGCTAAGGAAGAACGCCGTTTGAACATTCGAGAGTTGCCAAATTTCCCTTCATCAAACGTGTAATTTTGACGCAATTTAAGCATGATTTTCCTTGTAATTTTAAGATATTATAGATTAAATTGCGTAAAGAATTGTCTGACAATTTTGGAGGAGAAGATTTACAATTTCCCCAGTAAATTCGGCAATGTCTGAAGGCTCATGCGGCGTTCTTCCTTAGCACGGCAGCATAGCACGCAACTTTGAAATCGATGGCGTGGCAACGCTACAGATTGCAAGTCGCTTCAGTGATAATTCAAGCTCCACAACAGTCATCAATAGTGTCTATTCGGGGGACTGCGGTAACCGGTTTCCAGTTGTGACGTGCGTGCGTGTGCACTTTGCTATGCTTACGTCATGTAATTTGTGAGGTCTGTACACAGTGTTATTTATGAAAGAAATTACATTTTTAGATTAGTTTTTCTTATCGTCGCATTTAAGTGGGTTTTTTTTCGATCGTTATAGTTGCGACTTTGATAACTCACGGTACCTCGGTTTCTGAGTGCGTGCTTTTTTATCAACAAAGTACGCTAACCTCTATCGGCTTCCCGAGACCTTCATTTGCCGCGCAATGCTTTTTTATTCGACATGATCATCGCATGATGGCGCTCTCTGGCGGAGCTGGTGTTTAAACTTCATTTACTAATCAACTATTGTAAGTATAAGAAGTTTGAAATGTTCAATATCCTAGCGCCAAACGAGAAACTGTGTTTTTACGTTTCACAATTTTTTTCAGGGGGGGGGGGGGAGTAGTTTGTTTTAATTCATTTATAATGCGAACTTTGAAGCTTTTTTCAGATATTTTTTTATTTGACTTTTATTAATCAGATCAGCCTTGTGGAGGAGCTTCGAATCGATAAAATTCATTACTTAATTACTTCAAACGGAAGAAAGAAAAGAAAAGAAAAAAGAGAAATTTCCTATTCTGAAACAGTAGTTCATAACGAATCTTTACCAAGGCTATATTGGTATGGAGGGAAAGTCCGCTTCGGTTATAATAGGACATTTCGTCAACGATTTTTTGTCCGTGCACCTGTTTTTCCCAGTAATTTACGTCCGCGCGTTTTTTCGGCACGGAGGTTTTGGTCCAAGTGCCAGTTGAGACCCAAAGTTAATTGGTCCACGTGTAAATACAAACGACAATTGCTCACGACGTTGTAGGATGAAAATGTATAATGTCTTGGAAGAATAAGGGTTTGCTTGTTTTTTTGTTGTTCGATCCAACGGAGAATAATATATGATTGAGATTTTTGGTAAAAATGAGGGAGCGTCAATTCCATTAGAGAAAATTCACTAAGACTCTCTACACCTCTTTGGTTCAACAGGACTTAATTATCCTTCAAGAAATTCCCACCTTGTTATACCGGAACCGGATGAACCTCTTGATTTGCCTCAGCTAAAAGCTCTTAGATTTTTCCTGCGTACGATAAGTATCTTGATTTATTTTGCGAGGAAACATCTGTACTTTCAAAGAATGCCTGTCATTCTTAATACGTTCAATTTCGTATAACACTGTGCAACACCTCTGTTGTGAAATAGTTGCTTCAGGCGCCGCCGCACGGCGGGCGGGCGGTCAGCGCGAAGCGCGCACTGGCGCCTACAAACCTAAGTGGATACTTCAAGCATTGTGCAATGCGAGAAGTATCCACTTAGGTTTGTAGGCGCCAGTGAGCCTCTCACGCTGGCAGCATGCCGCTCCGCTCTATTAGGCTCTAATATTTATACTCGCATAGTCAGCGTTTTTTAACCGATGATTTTGAAATGTTTGCACACTCTGCATTGATTATTCTCATTTAAATTGATGAAAAAAAAAATAAGTATCCATTTATCAAAGGAGAGTAATAATATAATGTGTTTTTTTTAAATATTGGTGGTTCCGTGTCAGATTTAATGATTTCCAAGGCACTTTAATTTTTTATTTTACATTTTGTGCTCTTACTGTGCTGCAGCGAGGTGTACGCGCAACCAAACGCTCAAAATTTGACGTATTTGACTCTAAAAGATCGATGTACAAAGGGGTTAAAAGTAAAGATTGCGTGCTTCTTGGTTTTTTCCCTCTTTTATTCATTTTTGAAGTTTCTTTCGCCAAAACTGCGGCTCATTGAGATTAGTATCGATGCCATCGCTTGGAAAAGGTTTTACAAATATGTGTCACGTTTTAAAAATATAAATGTTTACAAAATGAAGTTATAATTTTGTAAAAAAAAAAAAAAAAAAAAAAAAAAAAAAAAAATTAAAAAATAAAAAATAAAAAAAGTACCTATACATATGTAAGGTATACTGTACATCGAATATTTTAAGGATAGAAATAAAACCATATATTCACCAATGACAATTTAAAAAGATGAATCAAAAGGAGAAAGTAACATTTCATTTAGAAAGTGAGCAACCATAACAACACCCCCTTCTCTCTCAATTTCATGGTGTCAGTAAAATTTTACATTCCGACTAAAATATAACGCTTAGACCAAGTCACTGTTGCTTATTTTACGTGTGGGCGTAAACTATACTGGACAAAAAAGGAGCGCGGACAAAAAATCGTTGACAAATTGTCCTGAAATCGTCCGCTTCAGACATGTGATTCAAATTTGAATTAAATAATCAGACCTTGGCATTAAAAGTTTTGGAAACCTGCATCAATCGCTGTTAAACATTTATGAGAAGAGAGTTTACTTACAACAACAATCAAGTTTTCAAAATTCAAGTTTCCCACCCGGTACAAAGTTTCGCAAGAATCGATCGAACGAGAGCGGAGAGCCGCATACCGTACGATCAGTAGGGCTCGGAACAGAGGTAAACGAAACCGGTCGATTTACGTACGTTAGTGCGCCTTCAATTTCGTCTGATACTGTGCAATACTTCTGTGGTGGAATAGTTGCTCAGAGCGCCTTTCACAGTATCGTTTCGACTTAATGGCAGAAGATAAGGATTGATACTAATATAACACTCTAGGGCGTGCGTGATCACACATTTTTTCATCACTGACGGTGAGGTGAAAGACACTCATACCTTAATTTGCGACGTTGTAAGTTTTCACTGCTTACTTTATGTGGGTTAGAAAATACGAATACTTCAAAATCTGCCGTAATTTTTTCGAATTTTGATGAGAACTATTATTTTAATGTTTCATTCAAGTCTATTCGTATACTGTCTATAAAAAAGGGGGCAAAGGTATGAATAGGAAACTTTGAACGAACAAAAACGGACCCGAAATTGTATAGCCCTTAAAGTGAACGGGCCTGCTGAGAATCAATGGTTGAAACGCGTCAAAATATACTGAATATTTGTCTTTTAGTGATCAACTTCACTGGAAAAAAACACACATTGGATCTAGAGTCCAGACTCTTGAAAACATTGCCAAGAAAAAGGACTCTTGATTCAATCTGATTTATGCTTGAATCAAAACGAAATCCGCTTAAATTAAGAGGCTTGGTTCTTGATTTAAGCTAGATTCTGATTGAATCAAGAATATTTTTTCTTGTCAATGTTTTCAAGGGTCTGGACTCTAGTTCCAATGTGTTTTTTTTTCCAGTGTTTCAGTGATAAACTTGTTTTCTTTACGTGTCGATCCACTTTAATCTGAACAATTTTCTTTACGTGTTTTTAGAGATTTGTAGATCAATCCTATAACGTCAATCAGAAAGGGAGAAAGAATGACTCAACACGTATCTCACAACCCATCAATTCTCGATCGACTAAAAACCAAATTCTTGCCGGAGGCCGTCGCTTCCGGAGCTTTTGGTGACGTCACTTTCGTGGGTTTCGAGCCATCGCCTCGCCAAGACCTCGACCAATACATGTCAGACATCGTCTTCGGTGACGTCATCTTGTCCACCTCTCAGGGTCGCCGTGCAGAATCTGTGGTCGTGAAAGTCCACCCCAACACAGACTATGCAGCCGGATTCGAGATCGGTGCTCACTTTCACAATGAAGCGCTCTTCTACTGCGAGGTATTTATACCCCCTGTATTTTTTGTGGTTGTCCAATAGAAAAGACATCTTAAAGCCTAAAATTTTAGGAAAGTTGGCATGACTACGGGAGAGTAATATATCACGAATATTTCGATACTCAAAACGCCAGAAAGTACCAAATCAAAAAACAATTTGAAGTTTGCAGTCCGACTAACTTAGTTTTGAGCAACGGCAATTTAAAATGGAGATGTGAGATCCAGTCAACGCCAGTCGTGCTGAATAATTGTAATACAATAAATGATTCAATGTTCAACCCGGCAAATTATTTTTTCGATGGTTAACGGATTACGTAAAAAATTTCAGGAAATTCTAGTCGAATCACCCATTCACAAATAACTTTAAAAGAAAATTTACAACTGTTTTTGAGCACAATACCTAATAAATTATTAAACAATACCTCGCAATGGTGCGATGCAATTAAATCCCTCTAGCCCTAGATCCATCACGTTTGAACTATCACGTTTCGGCGAGGCAAGTTCCAGTTCAAAATAGGACTTTACACCTTACGTTGACCTAAAAAACGGGCTTTTACCGAGCGCTTAGCTGAAAGACCATAGTAATACCTGATACAGTTACACTTCAATTTTCGAGTAACTTAAGTTGCATAATCGCCGGTATGAAGGGGCACTCACGTTTTCGCTATACATATAATACTATCAGTTCACCCCAAAATCAATGCTGATTAACTGTAGGTTAAATCAAATATCAAACAGGGACAAGTTGACCCTACAGACTTAGAACTTGAGTATTCTGTTTTATTTTTTACGTGCTGTGTTATTTGCTACTTCCACACATTTTTAATGTATCATAATTTATTTTGATTCGCTCAAGATTATTCCGTTTTTCCGAAAATACGACGGTGATGGCTTTTTGAACGCATCGGTGCCCGGTTTTTTATACGGACGTGCGACAGGGAATCCAGAGGATGACGTCATCATTCTGAGGGATGTAACGGAGGAGGGATTCCGCATGACCGAGGAGAGATTGTTTTTGGACGAGAAGCACATCAAACTAGCACTGAATAGGCCAGTCCACGATATTTTCTTAAATAACTCGAACAGATCTGTTTGAAGTTTTTACTACAGGAAAAAATACGAGGTGTTTCTTCCAGCAAATTTCCTAAAAATCACGGAGAGTACCTACATGTAAAAAGTCTGAAAATCACTCCTAACTAATTTTCGCACTTTTGGGCATCCCGCTTCAAAGGGTACACTTTTCATTTTTATTTACGCAGCGTTCCTTATTAGTTCATTATAATGTCACTCCCGCAAGTCAACGGTATAGGTTCAGTAACCAATAAACTACCTCTAGTAAAATTTTCGTGTCTTTTTCGAAAGAAATACACCATTGCGTTCTATCTCGCGGTGGAACCTGGGACCATATGATGAGTACCGATCTCGAGTTCGAGATAACGAATATATCACCACCTCCCGACAAAATTATCACAAGCGCTATTTTTAAACAGATTCAACCAACAATTTCTCTGTAAAAAAATAAAATGACGGCGGAAACTTTTTAACGTCGCATGGCGCTTGTGATACTTCGCTCGGAGGGTGACGATAAATGCCATTCATTTCTTTTTTGTTTTTTTGTTTCGTTTTTATAGGTTAGCTAAATTCCACTCCCTCTCCTTCAAGAGCCTGCACGAAGATCCGGCAGGTTTCCAGAGGCTGGTGGCCAAAATCCAGACTCAATCGGTCAAGGCCCCCACGCGACCCGACAGCAAATTCGATTTCAACAGGCTCAAATTCCGCGGCCTGGAGCCCCTGAAAAGGGACCCGAAGTACGCGGACAGGTTGCCGGCCCTGGAAAAACACTGTGAAGGGGCCATCAAGTGGATGGGCAGTCTTAAAGTTCACCCGGGCCCGCTTAGCGTGCTGACTCGAGGCGACTGCACGAGGAACAACCTCATGTTCAAGTACGAGGGAAACGAGCCTTGTGAGGTTGTGTTTGTCGACTGGGCTGTCTTGAGGTACATCTTATTTTCACTATGATGATGGAGATGTTGCATGTGTGAGGAATTTGCGATTTGTCTGTTGATTCTTATGTAAAAGTTCGCGAGAAACACGATGGTGCCACTGGCTTTCTCTGAAATCAATTCCCAAGCTCAGAAAAAGCTCTCAAGTCGAGGCCAAAATGGAAGGGATAACCCACGCTATCCTGAGAGTCCACCTCTTCATCAAGACAAACTCTCCATGCAAAGATAGGGAGCAAATACATTGTCAGGGCTGCCACTTCATTTGGGGACTCTAAAACTGAAAACACAGCAACCCTGCAGATGTATTTTCTCCCTATCTGTGCATGGAGAGTTTGTCTTGATGTAGAGGTGGACTCTCAGGGTAGCGTGGGATATCCCCTCCGTTTTGACCTCAACTTGAGAGCTTTTTTCAGCTTGGGAGTTGATTTCAGAGAAAACAAGTGGCACAATTGTGTTTCTCGCGAACTTTTACATAAGAATCAACAGTCAAATCGCAAATTCCTCACACATGCAACATCTCCATTGGACGTATTTCTGTTAAACGGAACTAAGCGCCAAATTGAGTTCCTTTTGAAGATTTTAGAATCCCGGACAGCGCATTCTGTCAAACGGATGTCAAACGGAACTAAGTGCCAGGGAAAAGCATTGCCAGTATAGGATGGAACGAGCATCGCGTTCCGCAACACCCGCCAATCCTAGCCCCCCTCTCCCTTCCTCCCCCTATGGCGCTTAGTTCCGTTTGGTAGAAATACGTCCAATTGTGGATTGAGCAGGGTTTCGTAGAATTTTTAAGTTTTCAATTCCTTTTGTTTTTCCTTTGGTTTTTCTGGTTCGCAAGTAAAAAGAAAAGGTAGATTTCAGTGATACAATTATTACGGCGATCAAAGTTCAAAATTTTCAGCTGCAATGACTGTAAAAAACTAAAATACCCTGCAATTTTTTTTGCATTTTTTTTTTTTTCATGCTGAATTTTAACGCACGTTGGCAAAAAACTCCAACATACTGTTTTTCAATTTTACTTAATTTTCCCTCTTAACTTGATATTTTTACTTGTAGGTACAGCACCCTAGTAATAGACTTGAGCGTGTTGCTGACCCTCAACACCTCCCCGGAGGCGAAGCGGACCCATTGGGACGACTACCTCCACACATACCACAGCGCCCTCTCGCGGCAGCTCCAGGGATACCCCGCGATACCCTTCGAGACCTTGGAGCAAGAGATGCGGAAAAAAGGCGTTTACGGGTACTACTGGTCAGTCTTCCTCCTTCCAGCCGCCCTTGAGACGGACGCCAAAAACCGACTCGAAGCCCTAGCCAAAGACGATGAGGCCAAGATGAAATATCTGATGGAATTTGGCGGACCCCAAGCTACAGCGTATCTTGGCGAGATCGTTAAGTTCATGTTCGATAGGAACTATGTGTTTCAGCTCTAGGAAGTGGACCTTTAAGTGCTCGGTTCATTTTCAACGAAGAAGTATACGATCATTGGCGGATCCACCAAATTGGGAACATTGTTTTTCTCCATTTAAACCTATTGAAATATATCGATTCATGGAAGGGCCAGGTGCTCCAATAGGAATCGATTATTTAACATAGGTTTAAATGGAGGGGATCCAGTGTTGCCAAATTGCTGGATCCGCCTCTGTATATACGACATTATAATATTTAGTGGAGTCAGGAAAAAGGTTTCTTAAGGTGAAAACTCAAAATGTCCAGTAAAATGAAAAAAACGATCTGGGGGTTGATGACGTGCGCATGTAAATCAGATTAAGGCTAGTCTCAAAAAGTTACAAGCAAACAACGGAATATTAAACCTAAATTTTTCAGTCTCAAGGCATCAGTTTGACTGTTTTTAGACCATGGCATCCCTTGTGATTTTTCGAATTTAAACTTGTTACCTTATCGATCGATCATTGTATTGTTACATGACAGTGTATTGTATTGTATACTGGTACACAGTAGTGAATTTCTTTGCTGCTCATTGGATGTGCTTCCATAGAAAAATACTTTGTAATCATGGTATTATGTGACGATATTTGCTCATTGAAATTTCATGATTATATTCGCTCGTCAAAACAAACAAAAAAAAAAAACAAAAAAAGAATTTTTGTAGGGCTTTGGAAAAAGTTATACAATGTTATATTGTGTTTGCAATCAGTGCCGTTTAGTTTTAAGATAATGAATTTTGAGGTGTCATGAAATGCATTTACGCCTAATTTTAGTTCAAATTCTAATACAATTCATCCATTTCACTCTCATTAAGTTCACTTTCTTTCATCTCGGAGATTCAATGGCTTAAACACTTACTCTACCCGTGTATTATCGCCATTTGAAAAATAAAGAAATTGTTTCCGTCACAGTAGAAAAGACACGATAAATAAGTTGAGTTAGAACACTAGAGCTTGGGTCGCTCAAAAAAAAAAAAAAACACCGAAGGAAGATGGAAAACAAGAAATCTCGGGGAGAATTTTCCTCCCGCTTCATCTCGAAGAAAACGTTCCCGAAAGTGAGCAACTCCCCTCGTATAATTAGCCGAGTAGGGGAGAAAGTAAAACAACGTTGCCATTTCGCATATTACAATCTCATTTCCTACAACGCATCGCAGCCCATATTTAGGAGATTCGGCAACATGGGGGTATAGACTCGCCGACTCGGACCGGAAGCGGATGTGTGATACGCTCCGGAACCGGAAACCCATTCATAAATATGTATCGAAAGAATTCGCTGCTCGGAGCCGGGAGCCGGAGCCACCGACCNGAGAGGGGGGAGGGGGGGGGGGATTAGCATAATATTGGGGCAGAAATACGGCCAGATAAAAATACACGAAAATACGGACGAGTTGGGACTCCGGACATGAAGAATCTTCTGTCGAAACTGGCGAGTTTGCCGGAATTTGGGAATTCAAAGTCTATTTGGATCGCGCACTGGAAAAAAAAAACACATTGGATCTGGAGTCCAGACTCTTGAAAACATTGACAAGAAAAAATACTCTTGATTCAATCAGATTTAAGCTTAAATCAAAAGGAAATCCGCTCAAATTAAGAGGCTTGCTTCTTGATTTCGTCACCTTCCGGGCAAAGTATCACAAGCGCCATGCGACGCTTCAAAATTTCCGCCGCCATTTTATTTTATTACAGAGAAATTGTTGGTTGAATCTGTTTGAAAATTTCACTGAATTTTATCGGCATCG
The DNA here is from genome assembly GCF_001854935.1 of Bemisia tabaci. Taxonomy (NCBI): domain Eukaryota; kingdom Metazoa; phylum Arthropoda; class Insecta; order Hemiptera; family Aleyrodidae; genus Bemisia; species Bemisia tabaci. The sequence goes on along the minus strand of NW_017547106.1, from coordinate 915,850 downwards.
CAAAGAAAATTCAGTGTTTTCGGACAGCTTCGTTGAACAATTTCTCTGTAAAAAAATAAAACGGCGGCGGAATTTTTGAAACGTCGCATGGCGCTTGTGATACTTTGCCCGGAAGGTGACGATTTAAGCTTAAATCTGATTGAATCAAGAGTATTTTTTCTTGTCGATGTTTTTAAAAGTCTGGACTCTAGATCCAATGTGTTTTTTTTCCAGTGCGTTTAACAAAAAGGAACCAGCGTAATTAAAATGTTGTAAAAACCTTGCTTCTTCATATTTATCAAAAAATTGTCTCAGAGTAGCAAATGTTTTTTGCTTTCCACCAAAAAATTGTTAATTTTAAAGGAGAATAATCGTGTGAATTTTAATATTGTAAATATATTGAGTATTTTTAAAAGGAAAGAAGAATTTTCACGATTTTGAAAACACTGTAATCGCGCTGGTTCTTTTTTGCTAAATGCGATCAAATTTATCCTTGGTACCCATCCTTTACTTCGGTTCCCGTTCTTCTCGTAATTTTACGTAAAACAACGAAAGTCGAAAGAAAAAAACAAAGACCAAACTTGGTTAACAACTTGGTTATGTCCATTTGAATATATTATTGAATGCATCATGATTAATTTTTTTTTCGATTGGGGAACTTTTTAAACTAAAAAGCTTTTTCTTAAAAAAAGTAAAAACTATTTTTTGAAGGCATGAAGTAGCATTGCAATGATACTTACAATAAATTCAGGCTGATCAAGTCCTTGAAAGTATCCTTCCGGATGCATGATATCTCGTTGGCATTCAGTAACCTGCAATCATTCGAAAGGCGAAACATCAGACAAAAGTTGCGCAAAAATGAAGGCTATGATCCCGTATAAAAAAAAAAAAAAAATTCACATATGATTGGGGTCATATTTTTGCGCTTTATCGAGGAGTTAAATTTTAATCATTTGAGTTGCATTGGCCATTCGGAAGTTTTATTGTAGAAAAAATTGGAGGTATTGTGCGTAAAAGAGCTCCGAAATATTTTTTAAAAACAAAATTGCGTCATTGGTTATTTTGAGAAATGTTGGGTTTCAGATATTGAGTATAAAATATGGAAAATTAAAACCGAGTTTTTGCTCACCAGTTTAAATATTTTCTGGGTGAAGTGGCTCCGTGAAATTTCTCAACGCACCATGTACGCTTTTGTCGAAAACATTAAAATGTGACTCAATAAGTCCAAGTGCTGAAAATTTCAAATACTATCAAAGAAAAGAAGAAAATTCAATTTGCTCCAGAGTTCTTGATTCAGAACTTGGAAAGATACTTACAGAAGTTGTAAGGACGTTAATCCATGAAAGACGCCTTTCGGAAGATCCTTGATCTTGTTTCCATACAAGACCCTGAAACAAAAGAGAAAGTAATTAATTATTGGTTTACGAAGAAAAATCAGACTGACTTTGAGTAAAGTCGTATCATACTCGGTCCACACTGAGGACAAAGCACGCGTACGAGATAATAACGGTGAGCTCTGCTCTGTATAACGTGATTGTAAAATTTGCAAGGCGCTGTGAGATAACTATTCGAACTCCTATGCCGGTCACATTGCCGTCCGTCGAAATTGAAGGCGAAACGTCTTCGGAAACTAGCGCGACTTCTTGACCGGTCTGGCCACGCACAACCGCGGAGTTTACTCACTGCATTAGCGGGTCGATTTCGATTAAAAAATCGTTATCGAGTGACTTGTATCGATAAATTCTTATTTTTGTTGGCTTTAGTATCGATCACAGTCTTTCGATAATGATTTAATAATCCATGTGCAGGATTTTTTGTGGTCTTCCTAGAACACCTATGTAGAAACAGTACGGACAAGACGAAGTAGTCTTAGGGCCCAACCCAAGTAGCATCTCTCAACGGAAAAATCGCAATATTGCGATTTTATCGCCAATAAAATCGCCAGGATCATCAACATTTGAGCGATTATCCTTGATTTAATCGCAATAAAATCGCGCTTTTAGCGCCTGACAATTGATCGCGATATTTTCAGAATAAAAATCGCGATAAATGGCAATTTAATTTGACGAAATTCGAAACATCTCAAAACTTTGAATCTCTCGCTCAAATTGTCACAAAAATGATAAAAAAAATTCCGGACCCTCTTGCAGAATTTCCGCAATGTTTCAGTACTTCTGGACAGCCCTTTAAAAAATCAATACTATCTCTAGACTTTCCGGAAATTCCGGACTTGTAGACACCCTGAAAAAAAATGTTCTGTGTTTGTTTACATTTGAACCAAGGGTTCGATATTATATCGAATGACGCCACTAAGTCAGTCTATAGTGATCTAGTGATCTCCCGGTAGCTCAACTTTTCGCGGTCGAAATTAAGGTACTCACGTCGCCGATCGGGAGATTTTTGTCACACTTCGGCGGCAGCAACGGGGCCGTGCTAAAGTGTTTCGCGGCGTGTTTCCAAGACGTGTTGCGTTTTTATTGTTTTTATTGAGGCCCTAAATCTATTTTAGTGCTTCCGTGACGACGTTAATAAAAATGCCGAGTGCGGCTGCATCGAGACTGATATTTTCCCCGCCTCTCATAAATATACAACACGTGGATTCCAACCGGACGTATTTCTGCCAAACGGAACTACGTGCATTGAGACGTGAGCCCTGAGTCCCATAAGAATATATACACAACAGGGCTCACGCCATAATGCGCATAATTCCGTTCAGCAGAAATACGTCCGACTGCACCGAGGAGGAAGAGTAATGGGGGCATTCACTCTCTTTGTTCTTGTCCCGTAAAAATCCCATTTAAAGGATTAAATCCCGTACCAGGGCATGAGGTGACTACGGGAAAATCAATTTCCAACGGGACGATATCGGAGCTATTATCGAGCTCTTTTCTTTCGGTTTTGCGGGCTCGATGCCTGGGAGTGTGATTGATTGCATCGTCGCGTTGATTGTGCTACTGGTTACCTTTACGATGCTGGTCATGCAATTTTATTTTTAACAGTCAACAATTATTGAGGATGTTCCAGAGTACAGGGGATGAAGGAAGTGTCCTACTGAACAAATGCACTCTTATGTGTTTCACATTGCCACTCAGAAGTTGCAACTTGCGAGGGAGTAGCGCATTGGACTATCACGAATGCGGTCCTACCTGAAGTGCTGCCGTGCTAAGGAAAAACGCCGTATGAATATATAAGAGTTGCCAAATTTCCTCCCATAAAAGGTTTATTTTTGAGGACGAATATCACTGGGGAAAAAAACCACCTTGGATCTAGAGTCTGATGCCTTGCACTGACGCCTACAAACCTAAGGGACTACCTCACGCATCGCGCAATGCTTGAAGTATCCATTTAGGTTTGTAGGCGTCAGTGCGCGTTTCGAGATGGCAGCGGCAGCACGCCGCCGCCGCTCCGCAGCGTGCCATAAGCTTGCCCACAATTAATAGGTCAGGGTGTTAAAATGAAGCCAATTTGACATCACTGGAAAAAAAAACACATTGGATCTAGAGTCCGGACTCTTAAAAACATCGACAAGAAAAAGTACTCTTGATTCAATCAGAATCTAGCTTAAGTCAAGAACCAAGCCTCTTAATTTAAGCGGATTCCGTTTTGATTCAACCAAAAATCCGATTGAATCAAGAGTATTTCTTCTTGTCAATGTTTTCAAGAGTCTGGACTCTAGATCCAATGTCTTTTTTTTCCAGTGATTTACATTTTTCCTTCGTTTTTTCAGAAATTTAGGAGAAATTACGAATAAAGTTATCAGAAAAATTGGAAGAGGAATATTCATAAGTTCCCCAGGCGCATTGAGTGTTATCAAAGGAAAGTCGGCAACGCCTGAGGGTTCATACGGCGTTTTTCCTAAGCACGGCAGAGTGCAGTACCTCCATAGGGAGATTACGGACAAGTCGGTAATTTTGCGGTTGGGTCACGGAGCTTATTTAGGATCCAAAGGGGCGGCCAATCAATGAATTCAAATTATTCAGAGTGATTCATCATAACAATTGTTACGACCCGTGTAAAGTAGGTATTTTACTTAATTTGGCTTAAATTCACTCAATTTTCCGGAGGAACGCTCATTTATAAACATTATTATTGGCTATCTTGGTTTGCTATTTAAATCTGAAAATTGGCGTTGGTATTTTTGGTGTTAGAAGATTGGCTGCCCTTTGGGGCCTTAAGAGATCCATATTTCAACATTTTCGTTACCCTATTTAGGTATTCTAGTGCGGTCCAGGCGCAATCCGCGATTCTTAACGAAATCCATTTTTTAATTCAAAGATTTGACCAATGTAACCTAAAAATAAATAAACAAAGAATATTAACCGCACGTTTAGGATAGAGTCTCTTTATACTGAGAGTCAAGACAATGTGAATCCATTTCTGATTGGTTCCCGTATTTTAGGCCTCCACATTGTCACAAACGGGAATAAAGATTACATTTTCACTAAACGCAAAGATTATAATCTGGAATGGACCGAGGAATCACGGGTTCGACAAGGAACAAACAGAATGAAAGAAGGAACGGAGAAAGGAATTTGAGAATGGGCCGATCAAAGATTACAAAAAACGTTCAATTTGTGTAATCTTTATTCCCGTTTGAGACGGGGTATTGTTTTGACTCTCAGTATAAAGGGACTCTAGTTTAGGTTACTTTGTTTTCTTTCTACTTGTTCATATAGACAGATAATGTCTGTTGCTTCATTTTATCGTATGAGCGAGAAATTAAGCGACGCGAAGTGCATTTAAGTTGCTTATTGTAAAATCGATCCAAATAAAATTCGCTCTCATTGAAAGTTCCTGCGAAAAATAAAGCCAGTGGTTCCATGTTCGCCTACTTCCACTCAAAAGAGTATAGGCCGGTTTGACGAGTATAGATTTCAAAACACCACGAAATTGAGATGCGTGTTTTCGTGGCTGCCCGACGGAATAAATCCCCGACGAAAGAGGAAAACAAGAGCCCGGTCGCGTAGCCCTCCTGAAATTATTTCCATCCCCAACCCCCCCTCCCACGTATCCCCATCGAAATTCCATTTCTCTCCGATTCCTTCCATACCGGGCCGTCCCCACTTTTTATCACTCCTCGCTTTCTCCGTCGGATTTCTTCCGCGCCACCGCGTCCGCCTCTCGTCCCTCGCTTATTTTTGCGGTCGTAATTTCAGCGTTTCAGCCGCCTCCGCGTTTCAGCATTTCAGCCGGACACACCGCAAACTTGACCGCGCCTCGTAAATAATACTTAGCCGAGACCGCAGTCCGTGTGCTCTGCTGAGCTTTGGAAGGTGTTCCAGTCATCGGAGAAGGTGCCGACGCTGCAGATAGGAACGAAAACGTGAAAAAGTTAAGCGCTTAATGGCCGCATTGGCGATTTTCTCATTATGGCTTGTCCTGAACACACGTGGACGCGTTTATGCCAAAAGAAACTATGCTGCACGCAAACCCTATGCACATACACTGAAAAAAAAGTATGGTAATATCTACTAAAAGTCTACTTGATTTTTTACACAGTGATACTATTTAGTGAAAATAACCAGAATTATAATAGTATTTACTATGGGTATGATACTATTTCCAATTCATATCTTCCTACGCCTCTGATCAATTGGATCAACATGTAAACGTGGCATCAAAACTTAAAAAGTCAATTTAGAAATCGGAACGGAACGGATTTTTCGGATTTAGAATCGGGAACGGATCTTTCGTGACAGATTTTTTATTCTTTCGAGTACCAAATGCAATGAAAAGTGAAATTGTTAGGAATGTTCTCATTTTCAGCTTTTCCAACTTACATCCTAAAATTTTTGTTTGAGGTTATCGTTGTTGTTGTTTTTGTAGGTTGATTGGCCTAATTCTGCATTGCAGATCAACAGCCACTTACAAAAGTTCGGGATCGCACACTATATGACAATTTCCCTAGAGAATAAACAAAGTTTAATGTCTTGGTCAATAGTTGGTTCGATTATAATCTATTCCATTGTTTTGAACCAAACGATACATCGAACCACTATCGAATACGATCCAGGGTAGATTAATCGATGTATCGCAAAGCACGCTACGCCACCGCACTACCCTACGGATTGCAGTGCAGGTTCTCTGAATTACGATGTCTCTGCGTCAGGTTGAAAAAGTCCGAAAACACTTGCTCCAAACTGCGAACTGTGGAGAAACTTGGAGCAGGGCTAAAAAACAAGAGGAGCGACAAAGTTGCTGGAAGTCGGACTCATGGCGATACTCAACAACATCGTTGGAAGCGACGGCGATGGCGGCTGCGGTTTCGCGTCGCGTTTATTGTTTTCGCGTGATTTAGCGAGACCGGGCGACCGGGCGAGACGCCTCGTTACGAGCTGAGTTACGGCCGAAATTAAGCGGGAGCTGCAAAAATGAACCGCAAAAAACTCCCCGTAACCACTTGTAATCGAGGTTTTTCGCCCGTGTCGTAAACTTGATGAAATTATGAATGCAACCCCACGCTGTTGCCGCATTTTGAAGCCCTTTTGATAAAAGGTTTCTTTTTCTTTTTTTTTTTTATTGAATGATTCAGGGTAACTAGCAACATTTCATTTTATTACGAAAACAAATGTTGAGCTATTAGCCGATTTAACAAAAAAAAAAGTCTAAAAAAAAGGTAAAAAAAGTTTGTTAAGTCGGCTAATAGCTCAACATTTGTTTTCGCATTATGAGTAGCCGAAAACCGAGAAATTTCGTCTTTCATTTTATCATTCCCTTACTTTGATCCGATAACGTAACACTGGAAAAAAAACACATTGGATCTAGAGTCCAGACTCTTGAAAACATTGACAAGAAAAAATACTCTTGATTCAATCGGATTTTTGCTTGAATCAAAACGAAATCCGCTTAAATTAAGAGGCTTGGTTCTTGATTTAAGCTAGANTTTTTTTTTTTTTTTTTTTTTTTCAGTGAAGGGCACTTAATTTATCAGGGTGTCTACTGGTACCCTGTCACTCGCATTCCTTGCTTTTTCCTTACTTTTCCGAAAATTCCGAGGTTTCAAAAAACACAAACACATTGAACATGTTTAAAATATCCAAAATGAACCTTAGAACGAGAATTCAAATTTCCCGCCTTAAGTATCCAATATGAACGTTGCTAAATTATCAATACGCCAAATCAGCTAAAATAAGTCCGTGCTTTAGAGATCCCTTAAAAAGTCGACCGATTCAATTTTGCCTGGTGAGCCACGTTTATTTTCATGTATACTTAAACGACCCCACATTAGACAAAGATGCTTGAACACACATCAGCTGAGAAGAGCACTTTCTCAGAAAAGATCAAAGCTCCAACCCACAAGAAGAGGAGCACGCTTTGACATCCATGTCTCTTGCAGCTCTAAAAGTCATAATTTTCATCTATTATTACCCCGACCTTGGTTCTGCAATAACATTATGATTAAACAAGCGGTGCAAACAAAACATTAAAACTAAGTAGTCGTTTTATTCGCACAGACAAAAAAACATCCGAGTTGAGGGAAAATAAATGAAGAAGAGAGGCGATATGAAGACGGCTGGTGTGCAGTGGCGTGGCGTGTTTTGCGATTTATCGGTTGATCTGCCATTTAAACATATGGTAAAGAATCGATTATTAAGGTGTTCGCTGCGAACACCCTGTCTATCGATCTTTTTCCGTGGGTTTAAATGGCATAACAATCGATATATCGCAATTCACGCCACGGCACTGCTGGTGAGTCTGGGCGAACCGCTCCGGGAGCGCCAGACTCTTGTAAATAATTAAGTTGTAATTCGTGGAGTCGGGACTGAATTGACGCTCAACGCTCATTTATGCAAAATAACGTCGCTGTAATTTTTAATTGAGGGGTGAGGACCTGAATCAGAAGTAATGTGTCAAAGGACTCCACACAATATACCATTAGATGGGATAAGAATTGAATTATCACGAGACATATTTTCTCTTAAGGATTAGAAACATGGAGAGAATCCTAGTGGCAAAACTGTTTTTAAAAAAAGGGAGAAAAAACATTTTTTTCAGCACCCGTAAAATTTATAACTCTTAAAAAAACTGTTAAATTTTTATTTTAGGAAACTTTTTTGGACATACTTCATTAAAGAAAATTTACGAATGGTAAAATTTAAGTGGGAAGAGGGTTACAAAACTCTTCAGAGATTGACTGTGGATATTAACACCTAAAATGATTGAAAAATGTAAAAAAAACCGCTTAAAGTAATTATATATATTTTTTTAATAATAATTTTAAAGGTAAATTTCACCCAACGTAAATTTTACTTAGACATTAACCCAAGAAGGTTTCCTGAAAAATAATTATTGAAAGTTTTTGGAACTTGTTTTATAAGGGCCGTTGGCACTGAGGAGCAACAAATGAAAAGATCAAATGATTTTAAGACATTTTCTCGTACGTAGGGATCTATCTTATAATTGGACTTCATTTTGCAATCAGAAGTTCATGAGTAAAACCACGTACGTACATAGGGAAACTAATGGTACACATTCAGTTCCTAAACTGAGTCAGAAATTTTGTTTCCGAACTGCAAAATGTAGTCCAATTTGCAAAACCTGGAAACAATTTAATTTGTATTTTGTGAAAAATCATTTCCATTCCTTTCAAGGATTTATTTCCGCAATTAAACTATTAAATTTTACTTACAATTTGTAATAACTGTCCTCTTTACTAGTTAAACCTTGTTACCGTTGGTCAATACCAAGGATAAATTATGCACAAACGAGACACATATGATCTATGATGAAGTGAATATGCAAGGCACTATGAGATAACTATTCGAACACCAGTGCCGGTCACATTGCCGTCCGTCGAAATTGAAGGCGAAACGTACTCGGACAATTACGCGACTTCTCGACTGGTACGTTAAACTTTAAGTTTCACAACTAAATCAACTCATTGAACTTTGAAGTTTGATAAATTTAGAGAAATAGACAATAAAAATATACTTACAAAGAATTCAGAGACTTTAGACCTTGAAACGCGTCGGCGGCGACTTTGGAAATGTGGTTCTTGCTGAGATCTCTGAAAAAAGAGAGAAGACGTAGAGGCATTAAGAAGAGTTTCAGGAATGAAAACACGCTTTAACACAAAATATGATGAGATTGGGCAGAATGGACCAACAGTTGGAGTGAAAAAATAAAAATACTGAACCGCAGCTCATGAAGGCTGGATTCTGCAACATTTGGTGCGAAATACTCCCAAAAATAACTTTTAGAGAGCCGTTCGAGAACAATGAATTGTGAACTTCAAAAGAACGAATTTTAGGTTTGCCAGCTTTCTAACGACTCATTTTGATCCCTTGTGACACTTCTTTTAATGCAGATTTCGACTTGAAATTTTGATCTTACGTTCTTGAGACCATTCGAAAGCGATGAGCATCAAAAACTGACTAACTACATCTTCACCATAAATTGTAAATCTCACTGTTCTAGATAGGGATCAAAATCTCCCGTGAAAGGCAAGTCCTAGGAATGGTAACGAGCATTCTGGAAGTGTTAAAGATGGCCCTTCAAAGTGTGAGTGATTACTTTGTATCTACACGTGCATATGTCTGTTTATTTTGTCAAAGCTCCCTGAGAAAATAAATTTTGGCTGGGAATTTGCTGGAACTTTTCTGGAGAGGCTCCACTTAGATTCCTGGTTCCGGTAGATTCCGGAAGGCTCCCCTCTAAAAAATTTCGAAATTTTGTAGCATCTCATAAGCAGTTTAAGTAAATTTTGTCATGAATAATTACCGAATGCAGGCATTCACCCTTCTTCTTTCCTCCATTCCCCTTTTTTTTCTCTCCCCTGTATCTTCCACCTTTTTCGGGCGAGGGGATGGGGTGGGGGGTTGGCGTACGTCTCCTACGCCCCCCCCCCCTCTGGATCTGCCTATGCACATTATATCTGAATCCATCACAAATTATGATAGACATAATTTTATTTATGAAGTGTGTTCTCACCATTCGTCATCTTATTTGCCCCTTTTTTTAAAAAAAACGGAGACGAGAAAGGTTCAGGAATCAATTTTTCACGGAGGGTACGCGCCGAATCAAAAACGCGTCGGGAACATTGCAGTCAACGACACAACCCATTACGTTACACTACCTAGAAGTGAGCGGCTCCATATTAATAAAACGTCTCTTCCATAAACACAGCCGAAGAGGATATTCAAAGCCTTTGCTGAGCACTGGGAGCCTCCCCTCAAGGCCAATCCATCAAGCACCCCCGGTTGCCCGGCTTTGTCGAAGGCAATTGCGTTAGCGGAGGAATGTGAAATATGAAAAACGTAATGCAATAAATATCCGGACAAACAGCTGGGTCCGTCGAAACGGCTTATCGAGGGATCGTAAATGCTACGGACAATTCTGTTCGCGACTTCATCCATCTCGGGGCGAATTGAGTTACGTTGGCCGGCGGAGTGGCGGCACCCCTTTCGAGCAGGTGAAGGGATGAGGGTGGATGCTCAGCGGCCCATCAATTTTTCCGCGAGGGTACCTTCGTTGAAAGCACGTGCTTGGAACCGCAAGGAGAATACCCGTTATGCAGAATCGCGTTTAGAGGGCCAGTGGTTGAGGATTTCATTGCATGGATGACATTCCGCAGACAGTCCGTTCGTAAATGACGTTATGCACCTAAAGGAAGGAGGGCGGTGCGGAGGTGCCTGTTTTGAGAGTGAAATTCTTGATTCTTATAGCTAAAATAGTGGTGTTTCAGATCGGTAAGCCAGGATTGCGCGAAAGGTCTAAGAAAATATATGAGGATTGCGCGAATAGAAACCTTAACATCTGCCACAGGAATGCGTGAGTTTAAAATGAAATTAATTTAAGGTAGAAGTTTAGCAAAACAGGAAAAAGTTGGTAAATAAACGCATTTTTATGTTAGCGCTAGTTTAGGTTAGTTTGTTGACAAGTCATCGATATCGTACCTTCTCACGATAAATGCAAGGAAAATATTGAGTGATGGTCGTGGGTATAAAGAACTTTCCTAACTTTTCTCAGAAAAATATTTAGTCGGGTGAAACGAGGCAACGTTGGAATGCTCATACATCGTCGAAACACAACGTAGGCCTTTGAAGCTCTATTATTCGATGCCGTGATTATTCTAACGCGAGTTCGAATAATCGTAACGAACACAGTGCGGCCATCGTTAAACGTATATCAGCGCCTGCAAGACTTTAGTAATACTTCGCGCATTGCGCCAAAGAGTGTGGTCGGCGTAAAGCCCTTATTAGCGCCTACAAGACTGCATGAATACTTCTCGCATTGCGCCAAACGCAAGGCAGTCGGTATCAGAAAAATTCGCGCAATCCTAAGCATCTCCAAAAAGATGAAAAAAAGGGACATTCGCGCAATCCTATCGCAGCCTTTCAGATGAACTTATGATCAATGGTGGCTATAACAAATGATCATAAGTTGACCGTCGAGCGATATTTTTACCACAACTTCGATAATAGTATCCTTTAATGGCAGTGGTGCAATTACTTCTCGACCACGCGACCGAGCGGGTCGCAATTGTTGGCGTGAATGAATGGGAAGGCCCCGAAAACGGGATTTTTCGATGGGAAAGCCGGGAAAATCGCGTTTTTATTTGAAAAAATTCGGTGAAAATCACTTGTTTTTCTCAAAATCGTGCTAAAAATCACGTGTTTTTCGCAAGATCGCGGAAATTTGAACATACAGAGTCATACAAAAGTTATTTTATTGGAATTTCTGGGGAAAAGAAGTTTTTTAAAATGGAAAGGCCAATTCAATAAATGGAGAGCTTTCTGCATCTCTATTTGATGGTAAAAATATTCTTGTTCGTTATGGCTGCCGTTACTTGAGAGTTCGTATTTGGAACAGCACTACTACGGTGATTTTGCCCATTGTTTTATTCTTATTGTGGAATGTACGACAAGTTACAATAGGAAGCTAGTTTTAAAAAGAATAATAAAGAGAATAAATACGTAAAAACTTCAACGCTTTGAAGAGCTACACTGCCGTGCTAAGGAAAAACGCCGTATGAACCTTTAGGCGTTGCCAAATTTCCTGATAAAAAACGAATTTCCTGGTAAACTTATGAATAGTTCTATTCCAATTTTTCAGATAATTTTGCTTGCTATTTCACCTGAAGTTCCTAAAAATTTCAAATTTATAGGAATTAATAGGAATTTTATTATAGCTAATTTATAGGAAAATTTCTGAATATTTTTCTGAATATTTTTCTGTCAATTTTTCAGATAATGTTGTATGTAATTTGATCTAAATTGCTAGAAAATTTCAAGGAAAAATATTCATACCGCTCCGCAAAAATAAACATTTTACCGAAGGAAATTTGGCAACTCTCAAATGCTCATACGGCGTTCTTCTTCAGCACGTCAGTACATGAGGAAGGTGAAAAAAAAGGATGAAACGGAGGAGACCTCGCAATTATCTTCAATTGCGAAGAATTTATATCCCTCGGAACTTCCATTTAATTCAGTGAGGCCTTCGGCCCCTCAATCTTCGGTAAACACGGGTGTAAAAAGCTGTGTCTGGATCAAAGGCGCCCTTTGTGGGAGGCGAGAAACAGCGGAATGCGTTAACACCCCGATTCCGTCGAGGGGAACGAGGGAGCCTCCGATGCGTGGTGCGTGAAGAGATGAAGTAACAAGCTCATCCAAGTGTCTTTTTTCGAGTTCATAAAAATCCACGAACAGCCGTAAAATCACCCTCACACCCGGATCAGAATTCCTTTCGCCTTTCCGACGATTTATTCTGCGGATAAGCCGTTTTCACGGATGCGGGATGCCAGACGGACTTCAAAATGGAACAAGACAAAAGTCCCCGAAATGTTAGTGCACTGAGATAAACCTATGGTCAGTGTTCGAAACTCACAGGCGCCAACGCGCCAAATGCGCCTAAAAAATCGGCCATGGCGCCGAAAAAACAAAGGCTCTGCGTCAACGTGGCCCCTAAAAAGTGAAGAAATCCTAATTTTTCTGTTCGGTGATTTTTCGAAAGTAACAAGTTCCAGCTACTAGTTCTGCAACTCTAACATCTTGCGTCTGACTTTTCACAAAATGCGCCGTGATATACAGGCGAAAAGTCAATTTGGCCCCTAAAAAATCTTCAATGGCCCCTAGAAATTGAGCTTGATGGGCCACATGGCTCCTGAAAATATAAGATGAGTTTCGAACACTGCCCATGGTTAAAAGTACCGTATCAGTAGCGTTATTAGGGTCCGTCCCAAAATTACGTAACGCTAAATGTGCGCTTTTTGCGCATACCTTCCGCAGCCTCCCCTTTCTCCCCAGTAACGCTCCGTAACGCTGTATTAGACCGCCCCCCCCCACATTACGATAAAGCATAATCTAAATATCACCTTACATTTACTGAACGGCTTGGCGTTTCCATTTGGTGTAGAAAAGTGAAAGTGTTGCAGAGAATATTTTCGAGATTCTTTAAGAATTCTAAAGACGACCGATAAAAAATTCTACAGAAGCTCGAAAAAAAAAATTACTAAAACTCGTTACGTAACGCTTTGCTCTGTATCTCCTCACCACTATGATACCCTGGAGAGACTTATTATTAATGTTCTGAACCAAAAATTAGCGAGAGGTCAATGTGACACCACGGCAACCTCTGACAGGGTCTTGAGTAAGCAGCCCGAAGAAAACTCCCCTTTATGAACCTCGACACCCGCCGCCCACCCGCCCGCCGAAACCCACCCTTGTCCCTGCCTCATAAAATCTCATTTTCCGCCCGTAATATCTGCGGCGAGTGAAAACCCGCATAAAAAACTATTAGGCCCGTGTTTATTGGACAGCGCGCGGTAATTAACTGCTGTTGAGCCCGCAAAAAAAGTTTGAAGCTTTCTTCGGACAACTTTCCGGCGGGGCCCGCCTCTCTTGTTTTTCTATTTCCTCTTCCTTGTAAGCGCCCTCACTCACCCCACGATTGATTTACGCCGACTGATTTTCGCTCGGTGCTTTTTAGCGCGCTTTACGGGCGCAAAACGAGGAGAAAGCTCTCGAGCAAAGGAGCAAAGTTAGGTGTGGTTCCGACGAAACTTTCATTAAACTTCGGCTTCATAATAGCGTGAAATTAGGAGAGAAATGTGATACTACAGTGAAGAGGACTCTGCACGGAGAACCGTGTATTGTTTGACGCCGGATGTATTCGTTATTATTAGTTGTTAAAATGAAGAGGAAGAAGGGGAGAAGGAAGAGATGAAGAAGGGAAGGAAGAGAAAAAGAAGAAGAGAAAGAAGAGAAGGAAAAGAAGAAGAGAAGGAAGAGGAGAAGGAGAAAAGAAGAAGAGAAGGAAGAGGAGAAGGAGGAAAGAAAGAGAAGAGGAAGAGAAAGAAGAAGAGAAGGAGGAGGAGAAGAAGGGAAGAAAGCGAAGAAGAAGAGGAGGAAGACGAGAAGGAAGAGGAGAAGAAGGGAAGAAAGCGAAGAAGAAGAGGAGGAAGACGAGAAGAAGGGAAGAAAGAGAAGAAGAAGAGAATGAAGAGAAGAAGAGAAGGAAGAAATGAATAGAAGGCAGACAAGAAGAAGGAAAGGAAGATAAGAAAGAGAAGGAAGAGAAGAAGGAGAAAAAGCAAAAGACGATATAACGCATAATGATATAATGAAGCGTAACAAATTGGAAATGCAAATGTACTTACATCCTCCGGAGCATTTTGTAGCTCGTGAAAGCTTTTGGTGGTATCTCTGTGATTTCATTTTGCTCGAGCCGTCTGAAAACAAGAAATTGAACATTTTATTTACGATCCAACGAGAGTAAATTATTGAACAAAAACTGAAATTGATCTTATGGAATATCTAATAATTTTTATAAAGTCTTGAGACAAGCAGACATCAGAGAGTTTACACTGATTCCTCCTTCATTCGGTCAGTCAGTTGCATTCTCATTCTCTTGTTTTTATTGTTCACTTTTATTTTCGGATTCAGTTTGGAATCGGTGTGTAATTGACCTGAAGCGCACTGACGGGGTTTGTTTAACATTTTAGCCTTGTTACTAATTTTTTGGGTGCATTCTTAGTGTAATTTGTTGTTAAATCGGCCTATATTGTGTTGTGTTGCTCTTATCAAACAGACATCTTTGGATGGGTCAAATACGACTTAATATAACATGCAGTTTGTTGCATTTTCGCTACTCGTAATTTTGGCACATAATAACGAAAGATAGATTTTTCAATTGATCCTGACAAAAATTGCTCCTCTGATAAATATTTTTCAAAATATAATTTTTTAGAAAGTCCACCTTATATCAGATCTTTAATTTGAATTTTGCGTAATAACACTTGGCTCCGTTTCTGGGCAAAATTTTGTGACTGCTTTCGATGAAATGACTTGGTCTTGAATATAAAGATACTAAACAGAGAGATATTTCAACACAAAAGTTTGGTTAATACGGGAAGTAAAACACAAAATAACCCCAGTATTCGGTTGACTAATTCAAGAGTAAATGTCAGCTAGTTTTCTTGAAGAAATCTGATAAAAAACGAGTGGTGAATACAAACGTCGGAATCGGAAGAATGCATTCTTCCAGTTTCTCCAATGTTTTCTGCACTAGATTCACCGTAAACTGTGCCAAAATCAACATAACATTTCGACGGTGTAAGTCGGCAATCACACATCTCGTTTGCGGTGTCTGAAAATCTCCGCCTCTTTGTTATTTTTTTAAAGGAGAACAAATTGAAATCATTCCTTGAAGTTTTTGCAGAATTTTTTTCGCGCAGATAAGAAAAATCTCGGCAATTTTAAAGAATTTCCGTTGAGTAGTTTTCCGTTTAAAAAATAAAGTATGACAGGAAGTCTGCGACGTCGCAAACCGAGTTATGTGATTGCCGACTTACACCGTCGATTTGCATTAGTCTGCGTTTTACTTCCTATAATGACCAAAAGTAAGAACACAAATATTTTGATCAGTGTAGGTATACTCACAATTCCGTCATGCTCTCAGGGAGAAAAGAAGGGATTTTTGTGAGGGCTTTCTCCCGACAGTCAACGATGCCGTCGGCACACCTGCAGGGATGCGGACACGCCGGCTCGCTTGTGCACTCCTCACCCACGCTCCGTTCGGCCAAACCTGGGGACAAACACACACTATCATGATCAGAAAATGTACAAGTACATGTAAGATAATTACCGGAAAAGCTGCAGCACTGAATATTATGAAATAAAATCCCTTAAAAAAAAAAAAAAAAAAAAAAAAAAAAAAAAAAAAAAAATCGGTTGGTGACACTGAATCGTGCATGGAGGAAAGATAAACCGCAGAATTATAAACCAAACAACTGAGTCCAGCTTTTGAGTTCAGAGGACTAAGTCTCCAGTTCCGAAAACCGACCGTTTCAGTTGACAGTTGAAAGCCTGAAAATAGCTGAAGAAATATTTGTATTGCAAAATAAGTTGTTCGAATTCGGAGGTTTACGTTAATTATGTAAGAATAAACTTGCCCCCCCCCCTCCTATAAGATCCTATTGGAAAAAAAAAACACTTGGATTCAAAGTCAAGACTCTTAAAAAATTTGACAAGAAAAATACCCTTGATTTAATCGGATTTGTGCTTGAATCAGGGGAAATCCGCTTAAATTAAGAGGCTTGGCTCTCGATTCGAGCAAAAATCCGATTGAATTAAGAGTATTTTTTCGTGTTAAATTTTGTATGAGCATGGACTTTGAATTCAAGAGACTTCTTTTCCAGTGTCCTTAAGGCAAGTTTAAACCCTCCCTCCTCCACCTCGAGAGGCTCATGTAATATTTGGACGACCCTTAGGGTGGTTAAATGCTGATTCTCTATACGAGAACTTGATCCGTTGGATAAGGAGACTAAATGATCTGAGCAGCAGTGCACTGATGGTTCAAGGTTCAATGAAAGTGAGCATGTTTATCATTGAACTTGTTGACATTAGTATTACGTAGACCAAATTCGTTATTATTGCAGGTCAAATGGACCGCGTTTGACAGAAAGGAACCAAGCCACATCAGCTATTGCCAAATTCAGCTGGGCACTTTCATTTTTTTTGAGAGAACTTTGTGCGGATTCCTTTGAACATTTTTGGGAATTTGCTTCGTACTATGGGGAAAATTTACTGAAATTTGCACGAAAATCCGCATTAGCGTTTTCATGTAAAACATGGAACTGCCGAATTAAATTTGGCAATAGCTGATGTGGTTTGGTTCCTTTCTGTTTAACGCGGTCCAAATACTAGTCGGCCAAATCGCTTGCAAGTCAAGAATACTATAGGTCAAAATTTGTGTAGTTCAAATGTCTGTCGGTCAAACAGCGTAAGTCAAATGGACGTATTTCTATCAAACGGAACTAAGCGCCAATTTGAGTTCCTTTTGAGGAATCTAGAATGCCGGATAGCGCGTTCTGTCAAACGGACCTAAGCGCCATTGAAAAGGATTGCGAGTATAGGACGGAATAAGCCGGACGCCCGGTTCCGCCGCCAATCCAAGCCCCCCTCTACCTTCCTTACCCTATGGCGCTTAGGTCCGTTTGATATAAATACGTCCAAATGTTCTGTAGGTAATATGTTTTCGGGTAAAACGTCCTAACACCCACTGATTTGCGCGAGGAGCGGTTATAGAACTCACCGGAGCACTTGAAGTCCTCTTCGCGTAGGTCGACAAGGTTGTTGGTTTTCAGATGGTTCGGCGAGAAGCACTTGGCGACAAAGTTGAGCCGGCTCTTGCGTTTGAGCCATTTTGAGAGCCAGGACAGTTGACAGTCGCAGATGAGGAAGTTGTCGTTGAGCCGTAGCGTCTTAAGGCGGATCGTGTCCTCTAACAGGTCCTTCGGCATCGACGTTAGGTTGTTGTTGTTCAGAGTCCTGCAACAAAAAGGGAAACACACATTTAGCATTTTGTTTTCATATTTACTGTGTCAAGTATTTGAAAAAATTATTAAAAAGTAAATTCAGGGTTGCCACAGAATTAAGAGGAGAAAGTCTCTCACTGAAAAAGAAGAAAAAAAAAAAAAAACACATTGGATCTAGAGTCAAGACTCTTGAAAACATTGGCAAGAAAAAAGACTCTTGATTCAATCAGATTTAAGCTTAAATCAAAAGGAAATCCGCTCAAATTAAGATGCTTGGTTCTTGATTTAAGCTTAAATCTGATTGAATCAAGAGTATTTTTTCTTGTCGATGATTTTAAGAGTCTGAACTCTAGATCAACTGTGTTTTTTTCCAGTGCTAACATTTTCCTGACTTCCTTGACAAATTTTGGTGAAAGTCCCTGACATTTGAAGGCATGCCAGATGGTAAAAAGACATATTTAGAAACAGTTTTCAGGCAAAATTTGTCGTTCGAAATGCCAAACCCATTCTAAAACGCATAGACAATACGGACTGACATAGATTGCGTCATTTCCCTGCCGCGATAGAACAAAATTCCCTTCAAATAATGAACGAGAATTACGGCGTTCGCCTTGAAAATAGGTCGTTAGCGCCGAGCAACTATTCGAACTCCGCTGTGGTGATGCGGTATCAAACTTTTTTGAAGGCGCTTTGAGTTCGCTCTAAGATGCGTTCGCGCAAGGCAGAGAATTAAGTTTATGCGATGTGGATGTGGGCTTGTTCGCGCGCCGTGCACTATTACAGATACGTTTTTCTGCTAACATTAACTTTACGAATTTACGAACACAATTTTAAAATAATTTAACCAGATCATTTTGAACTTGAAAATTTAATCAATTAAACGACGAGTCAGGTTCGTAAATCTTGAAAATAAATTACACGAGTATTTTTAATGAGTTGATAATCATCTGGTATAAAATTATGCGAGATATTTTCACTAATTTCTTAAAATATCATGCCAGCCCAGGTTTCCCACGCCCCATTAGTATTTTCTTCCAATGTCTCTTTTGAATTCATCTCATGAATCCTATACATTCATGGCAAAATATAAATTTAGATACATATAACACAATTTCTAACTTTTAAACTGGAATAAAATTTATCCTTAAAATTACGTCCATTCCGGTCGGAAGAAAATGGCATTATCTAAGTCCCTAGCTCCTCTAACTGAACGACAACCGATGGTGAAACTATAAGAACTCATCTAAATTCTTCATGTATTAAATCTGATGTCATGTACTTAATCATTAAAATGGAAAACAGAGCAAAGTGATTTTAGAAAATATCCGTGACTCTCCCTCCTCAACGCGAACAGTGACGATTCTTGAATATTGGTAACTCTGTTTTTCCGCTATTTAAATGTACGTAAAACAATCGATCCTTGGCGAGTCTGCTTGTCTCACCTAAAATCGACATGAACTTAAAATGAAGCGTAATGTACAGTGTTGCCAACTTACAAAATCCTTACTAAAGGCAAAAAATATTTTGTTGTACTGAGGAAGAAAAAAATAACGCCGTGTTTATAAGACTTTGAACGTTGCCAAACTTCGTTTGATAAAATAATGATTTTTTAGAAACTTGTGTACATTTTTATATCGATTATCTAGAGAATGTCTAGGTATAGCAATTCGATTTAAAGTATTAGATTAGCATCTTTATACACAAATTGATATTTTACCGCGGGAAATTTGGCAATATTTGAATTTTCATACGGCAATTGGACGTATTTCTGCGAAATGGAACTATGTGCATTAAGACATGAGCCCTGGGACCCATAAAAATATATGCACAACAGAGCTCACGTAATAATGCACATAGTTCCGTTTGGCGGAGATACGTCCCATTTTCCTCAGCACGACAGTATTAAGAAGTTGAATAGTAATTCCTCAGAATTAAGATGCGTCATCCTCGAACCCGACAGACATTTCATCTGGCACATCTCTCCCGAGCTTCGGGAAAACGACAGCTACACGATTCGGACATTCTAATTAGAAAATTTAAAAAAAAAAAATCCAATTCCCAGCTTGCGTCTGGCTCGCATCAACAAGGTGCAGAACAGGCTCCCGGTGAATCAGACGTCATAAAAAACAGCGCGGGCCTAATTTATGACTCTTAATTGGGCTTGGCGCTCGGCCATTTGCACCGCATCCAGCAGCCGCGGTTCAGAGCGTTGCGAAAACCGCGTATCTGCATCGGATTTGAGGGAGAGTTAGGGGGTTTTTCGACGTGGGAGATGGGCCACTCGCACGACGTACACCGCACTTTATGCGTTCCCGCTCGTGATGCTCGCTGCGGCGCATGATTTGCGGGTTGCATAATTCCGGGCGTAAAAATGTCACTTTCTCCGTTCCGGTGCGCAACAGGCTTTGTTGCCGCCCAGTGGGACTCACATACTGCCGTGCTAAGTAGAGTACCTATATAGAGAGAGTATGGACATGTCGAAAATTTTAAGGTTAGGTGATGGACCTCTTAGACCCCAAAAGGATAGGCAATCTATGAATTCAAATTATCCAGAGTGATTTATGATAACAATTGTTGGTAACTGTCGTTTGTAGAGCAAGTATTTGACTTGGTTTTTGCATGAACTTACTCATTTTTGCGGAAGAATGCTTACTTGTGAATTTGCTTGTCCATTTTCGTTTAATATTGGAGTCTAAAGATTGACAATGACATTTTTCGTTTTCAAAGGTTACCTACTCTTTTGGGCCCTAAGAGCTACATATTTCGAGTTGTCCATACTCTCCCTATATAGGTACTCTAGTGCTAAGGAGGAACGCCGTATAGGCATTCGAGGGCTACCAAATTTGTTCGGATAAAACCTTTAAATTTGCGGGAAGTTATGCATACTTTCCCTTGAAATTTTTAGATATTTTGGCAAAAATTGTAAAAAAAAAACGTTTGAAAAATTTGAAGAAAACTATTCACAATTTTCTCAGTAAACACGTTTTTTACAGAGGGAAATAAGGCAACGCCTGAAGACTCATGCAGCGTTCTTCCTTTGCACGAAAGCAAAGTGCTGTCATCCACGGCGAACATGCTGTATCACGAACAGCACGACAAATACTCCAAGAGGGAATTTTGCTTTATTCGAGATTTTTCACTTAATAACTATTAAAAGAATTTTGATGCACCAATTCTTTTTATACATTCCTATTTCAGAATTTCCGTCGTATGCTGCAGAAGACACCTTTTCTTCAAAGAGAGGGAAAAAAATATAATTTTTGAGAGCAACTGGCAACCCGTAACGATGACCCGATGTAATGCATCTCGATTAGATCATTTATATGTACGAGCACTGATAGAGATGGAACTGATGACTGATAAAAATACGAACGTAAATAATAAATTGTATACATCGATTGCTTGTGCAACTGTTTACAGATTCATTACTGCACGGCAGTTAGACGGAATGAGGACAATGACTCGCGGTAGCTGTCACAACAAAATTTATTTAGAATTGATTCGAACTTTTTGCATCGGCAGTCGTACCATTCAACTTGAGTTCGTTGTGTCTGAAAAACTTTACCGTATGAAAAAACTCTCATTTTAACTCATGAAATATCAAACGATTCTTATCATAGGGACCCTTGAAGCGGCAGTTGAACCGCACCTTCTCTGATGCGTGTTTTTCGAATCGAATCAAAGTGATAGTGATGTGTTCCCCGATGATTTTGGGATGTTCAAATTTATTCGTGACTAATTCGAACTTCGTACACCGAAATTCATGTTATTAATCTTGTGCCTGTGTTGTGTGTGAAAAACATGATAAGTCAGTGCTCCATTAGAAAAAAACCTAATTTGTATTCATGAAAATTACAGCATTTTTTATAACAAAGAGTAAAGACCCTTGAGATTTGGCGAAATTTGGCCAGAAGAGTATTCTATTCTGTATTTTGAGCCTCACTGCTGTTTTTTGCTGGAAATTGCTGAGATAGTGATGTTTTTCCAAATAATTTTATTATTTCTGTGCCCACTTTTCAAAAATCTGATCGAGTCGGCTCGAACTCAGAATTCAAAGAACAGATCTAACAGCCTCGGAGATATTTCGGACTTCCAGGAATTCCTAACGCGGAACCAGCGGTTGTACGTGGACAAAACTTCATTTTTGAAAAACTTCATGCAACATGATCGCGAAGATGATGCTCATAATGTAACTGTAGTTATTAAGCCTCCAGGATTCGGCAAAACCATGCTCCTGTCGACAGTCGACTATTTCTTGAATTTAAAAAATAACGCCTCGAAAGATAGCTCGATAGCTGAGTTGAATATTATGTCCACCGATATCGAAGCGGAAGTTTTCAGAAGCACCCATATGAACAGGTAATAAAATATATTCACTAAGTATGTTAACACATTTAACACAAGAATTTTGTAGGTAAATCGTTAATCCCCAACTGGATTAGAAACTTTTATGTTTCCTCGAAAATTTTTGAGGAACTAAAATATTTTTAAGAAATTTCTAAAAACTCGAAAATTTCAATAGAATTAATTCGATTGTCTGCAAAATTTTTCAAACCTCCTGAATTTTTACAGCTGTCCTAAAAACTTGAAAATTTCTACGATACCTCTGAAAACTTCACAGTTTCCACAAAATGTGTAAAAACTCGAAAATGTCTGTAAAATTTCTGAAAACTCCACAGTTACCACAAAATGTGTACAAACTTGACAATTTCTTTAGAATGAACTCGATTTGCTACAACATTTTTAAAACTTCCTCCATTTTAACATCTTTCGTAAAAACTTTAAAATTTCTACGATATTTCTGAAAACTCCACAGTTTCTACAAAATATGCAAAAACTCGAAAATTACGGTATACATATTCGTAAATTCTGAAAACTCCGAATTTTCTGCAAAAATTTTGAAAACTTGATAAACTTACACAGGTACCCAGTGGTAAGGATCAGTTTCGCCTCGGTAAACGCTTCCAACTTCTCGGAGGCCGTGCAAAAAATCTCCCATCTCATGAGTGACGTCATCCTGGACTTCTCGTACCTACTGGGAGAGGAGCAGAGACTCGCATTCGGTCCTCTCTTAAAGGGAACGGGCACCACCGAATCGACATCGCAAGAAATCGCTTACTCTCTCCGTCTCCTCTGCTCCTACATACAACGACACCATCAAATAGCCCCTATTATCCTGATAGATGACTACGACGCACCACTGTATCTCAACTACGCGAGCGATTTTTACCGCGAGATGTTCATGTTCATGGGGTTGTTCTTGCACGGAACTCTACATGAATCGCGAATGAGTAAAGCCCTAGTGACGGGGGTGACCATGGTCGATTTTTCTAAACGCTATCAGTACAAGGTGCCTTTTACAAGTAGGTACACGGGGGATGATTTCGGCTTTACGAAAGATGAGGTGGTAACGTTGCTTCAAAGGAACGGGAAAGATGCTGGTGCTTACAATATTTTAGAGGAGAACTTCGGTGGTTATACTTTCAACGAAAGGTTAGTTGTGTTTACAGATTAATTTGTCCACAAACTTAAATTAACATCTTTACATCTGCGGGCTGACTATTGAAAATATCAAATAAAACGATAGACATAAAAGACTGGGAAAATGGGGCGATCTTGGTTGTGATGGACAAAAAGGGTAGTTAGTTGCCGTTAGTTAGTCTATTACCTAGACTAACTAACGGCAATCGAAAACTCCTTAGTCTATAAGAACCACTCGTACTATAGGATCGCTCCATACTCCCTGTGTCTTCTTTGTCTACACCGGAAAAAACACATTGGATCTAGAGTCCAGAATCTTAAAAACATCGACAAGAAAAAATACTCTTGATTCAATCAGATTTAAGCTTAAATCAAGAACCAAGCCTCTTAATTTGAGCGGATTTCCTTTTGATTTAAGCTTAAATCTGATTGAATCAAGATTCCATTTTCTTGTCAATGTTTTCAAGAGTCTGGACTCTAGATTCAATGTGTTTTTTTCCAGTGTATAGCTTTTCTTATCAATTTCAATAATCAGCCCGCTGGTAAAAATTGTGTGTGAAATCATAAAACCTATTGACGATTTGAATTTCGATCTTTAAATGGAAAATTTAATGACGCTTATCCTTTCTCTGAAACTCGGTATTTATTTTGTTGTTTTTAAACTTGGCTGCATGGAATATCCACGAAAGAATGATTTCGCTTCTAATCATAATATAGATACATCCACAGTTTCCTGTGATATTGATTAAGCGGAAAATTTTCCTCCGGGGGAACATATCCCTCTCATTTAAAAACACGCAGTTTTCTACTCAGCATTTATTTTTCAGCTACTCAACGATGCTTCATCCCCGCGGTGTGGTCACGTATTTAGCAACTGGTGCTATGGACGAGATAACCGACGTTGCATCAAAAGACCTTCTTAAAGACCTTCTTAAGAAGCGCGGTCTGTTCCCGGTTTTGTTGGTTCAGCATCTTCTTGCTGGGCAGATCCCATCAGGACACTTAGAGGATGATCTGAATCACCCTGAAATCAAAGAGGATATTTGCCCGTTCTTACTCTACCTACAGAAATTCGGATTTGCCACGCAAGATTTTAAAGTTCCCAATTTAGGGGTGCGAAGATTGCTGACAGAGGTGGTGAAAGGTCAGTAATAACAAGATTAATCGTTCTGTGGGGTGCTTTGTCTGGGGGACTTTTGCGAATCGAGAGAAGACATGGCACGTTCTTCTCCAAAATTAATAAAAAAAATTAGTGCATATAAAGAAGAATAATTTCCGCATTCTTTGCAAGAAAGAAAACCGTTTCTTTAGAAGCTTTCTTGCTGCGCTGTGTATATTACTCGTTGTGTTGAGAACGCGAATAAACTGCTGAAGTTAAATTCTGGTTAGGACAACTGACTGTAAATCCCTTGCCGTGCTATGAATTTAATTGTCGTTACAACTGACAACATTTCACTGCGACAAAGAGGTATTTCATTGTCACGGCTAAACTTTCACCCGGAGTAAAAAATCGTTTCCCTGATGGATTATAGGACATTTCATCAACGATTTTTTGTCCGCGCACCTGTTTTTTCCAGTAATTTACGTCCACGCGTTTTTTTGGCACGGGAGTTTTGGTCCACGTGCCAGTTGAGACGCAAAGTTAAATGACCCACATGTAAATACAAACGACCATTGCTCACGACGTTTTTGGATGAAAATGTATAATTCTTGGAAGAATGAAGGTTTGCTTGTTTGTTTTTTTTTGTTTTGTCTGTTTGGTCCAACGGAGAGTAATATATAGTTGAGAGTTTTGGTAAAAATGGGGGAGCGTCAATTCCATAAGACAAAATTCACTAAAACTCTCTACACCTCTTTGGTTCAACAAGACTTAATTATCCTTCAAGAAATTCCCACCTTGTTATACCTGAACCGGATGAGCCTCTATATTTGCCGCAGCTAAAGGCTCTTAGATTTTTCCTGTGTACGATAAGTATCTTGATTTATTTCGCGAGGAAAGATCTGTACTTTTAAAGGATGCCTGTAATTCTTAATACGTTTAATTTCGTATAATACTATGCAACACCTCTGTTGTGAAATAGTTGCTTCAGGCGCCGCCGCGCCGCACGGCGGGCGGGCGGCCAGCGCGAAACGCGCGCATTGGCGCCTACAAACCTAAGTGGATACTTCAAGCATGGTGCAATGCGTGAAGTATCCACTTAGGTTTGTAGGCGCAAGTGAGCCTCTCGCGCTGGCAGCACGCCGCTCTGCTCTGTTAGGCTTTAATACCATTTATACTCGCATAGTCAGCGTTCTTTAACTTATGATTTTGAAATGTTTGCACACTCTGCATTGATTATTCTCATTTAAATTGATGGGAAAAAATATGTATCAATTTATCAAAGGAGAATAATTATATAATGTGTGCTTTTTAAATAATGGTGGTTCCGTGTCAAATTTAATGATATCCAAAGAACTTTAATTTTTACTTTAACATTTTGTGCTTTTATTGTACTGCAGCGGGGTGTACGCGCAAACAAACGCTCAAAATTTGATGTATTTGACTCTAAAAGATCGATGTACAAATGTGTTAAAACTAAAGATTGCGTGCTTCTTGGTTTTTTTCCCTCTTTCATTCATTTTTGCAGTTTCTGTCGGCACAACTGCGGCTCATTGAGATTAATGTCGCTTGGAAAAGGTTTTACAAATATTTGCCACGTTTTAAAAGTATAAATGTCTTCAAAATGAAGTAATAATTTCGTAAAGAAAAAATTAAAAAAATAGAAGAAAGGACCTATACATATATAAGGTACTAGCCGTTCTGGGCGCGCTTCGCGCGCCCGTCACGCCTAGCCGGGGGGGG
>NW_017547106.1:823579-878146 GCF_001854935.1 Bemisia tabaci | reverse complement strand
AAAAAAAAAAAAAAAAAAAAAAAAAAAAAAAAAAAAAAATCGGCCGTTTTGGAATTTTTTTTTCCTTTAGAAATCTAACTTCAAATTCGTTTTTCTCCTATCAATACACCCGTAGATACCGATTTTCGCGCAAATCCATTGACAAACAGACGGTGTCAATTTTCGGCCATCTTGAATTTTGACCGAACGCCATTTTGAAACGGTTTGAGATATGGACTTCTGGTTTACCCGAAAAGTTTCCTTTTTGGATGCTCTTTCGAACAAGGTACAACAAAGGGGGTCTTCTCAATTGAAAAAACAATTGGTTTCCGTCCCCCCTCCCCCCTAAGGGTTTAAAAATTTAGAGGCGATAGAAAGGGCTTATGGATTACCCTTTATATCGCACGAATTTCGCCATATATATTGTGAAGTCGATTTCTTATATATTGACACATTTCTTATATATTGCACGATTTTCGCCATATATTTTGGAGTCGATTTCCTAAATATTGTCACATTTCTCATATATTGCGACAGTTCCGTATATATATTTCAAAATTTCATATATATCTTGAATATTTCATATATTATATCATTTCTTATATATTTCCAACATTCGTATCTTTAGTTACAAACAGCCCTTCATAAGATGCTAACGCTTGATTCTGAGGTTGTTTGACGAACGTTATTTAGTTTGCCAAACAACGCGCATCACATCTAAAAAATGCAATTTCACAACCGGACGACGACGTCCAGCTCCCTTATAATTGGATTACACTTTGCAATAAGGAACCACTATCTCTGGCTCTTCTATAATAAAAAAGCACCTTTCTGCATAGGGAAACAAATCGCAAATATGTTGTTTCTAAAATGAGCCAAAAATAGTGGTTCCTTATTGCAAAATGTAATCTAATTGTCCGTAAAGCAGCGTTGAGTCCCCGATAGTAAATGCTTTCAGCTGTCGCCAAGAGGACGTAGAGGTGAAGAGGCCTTTTGTCTATGGTTGAACCATTAAGTTCAATTTAATGACGTAGTCACTACATCCATCTATTTTATGAGAAATGGACCGAATTCATCAGAAAGGAACCAACCCACATGAAGCTGAAACTGAGAAAAAGAGGTTTGAAGTTTCATTCCTCAATAAGACTCAATGTAGGAAATTAACTTCAACCTCTCTTTTCACAGACTGATGTTTTTTTTTACTTTGAATTATTTGCAGAAGAAAATATACAACCAGAGGAATTCAAAAACATTTTTAACTCAATTTTTTCGAAAATGTGGGTTAGATCCTTTCTGATGAACTCGGTCCAAATGATCGATACCAAAATATTCATAAACAACATTTACTTCGCAATTCTCTTCCCGATTAAAAAAATCAAAATTTGATTTCAGGTGATCGAAGACCACACCACAGTCACGACCAACTACGATGACCCGATCTTCACCCGGATCACCAACGGGAACGCTGACAAGAAAACCCTCTTGGAATTCGTTCCTCTCCTTTGCGGTTGCGTCGCCAACGACACTGACCCTATCCTTATCATTGACGCCTACGACACTCCCCTCACCTCCGCCTACGCCGCCGCCTACTACTCCAAAATGGCCGAATTCATAGCCAAGTTCTTCGAGGAAATCTTCAACGACGGCTACTACCGGTTCAGTAAGATGCTCATCACGGGCGTATCGACGGTGGAGTTTGAGTTTGTCCACCTGCGCAAGGAGGGCACGGAAGCCAAACCCCACCACTACAACCCGCTCGCTCGGTTCTTTGGGTTCACGGAGGAGGAAGTGGTTGCGCTGTTGGCGCGAAACGGGAAGAGTAAAGACAACCAACGCACCCTGGTGGAGAATTTCGGTGGCTATGGTTTTCGCGATTTCAATGGGAGAATGCTCAATCCTAGTGGCGTCATTGGGTAATGAATCATTTCAGTTTTAATTTGGTACGACACGTAAGGCTGCAGTAAGGCTAAAGTTTGAAATCAGAAAAATGTCCCAGCGCTAACCTTTTTTTTGAAAAATTTACTAAAACCGACCGATTTCGTCCGATAGGAATGCCAAATACTCCGGCACAAGGAGGTGAACTTTTTTCCTGGCCCATTCACATTCCTCATTTTTTGCGATGCAAAATATGACGATGTTGCAGTATATTTTCCAGATTGATCGAGGTAAAAAAGGATCAGAGAGCCTCTCGAATCCAAAACATCAGCGGGCAATGGCCCAATGGCGCGGCATTTTTACTTTGCAAGGCAGCACGTGACGATAGTAATAAGGTGAAAATACTCAACGGTTATCAAACCAATGTCAAACTGCTTTGAAGGGCAAAATTATCATGAAGAGAATCCCTTTCCTCCCCCAGGTCACTGATCTCATGTTATAATTTCAGGTTCTTCGACAAGTCCGCATGCACTCCAGGAGTTAGCATAAACCCTGCATCAACAACAATCTTGAAAGACTTACTTAAAATCAGAAAAGACGGATTTCTCGTATACCCAATGCTGTCCCTTCAAAAACTCCTGGCGAACGAATCATTCTCAAGACGTGTCATCGAACGACTAGACTACTCCAGCCTATGCGAAAGCTCTCCTCATTTCACCAACTTCCTGATGAGCTTTGGACTCGCCACCAAGGAAATGGACCCAGCACCTGATATCAGCGAAATTTGCCCCAAGCCTCGAGATCCGAACAAGGTCCAGCTTAAAATTCCCAACTTAACCGTCCGTAAAATACTGGCGCCCATTCTGACGGAAGTTCCGGAGGCCCTCAACTACACTAGTTTGACGAACAGTTTGATCGATGGAGATTTTGAAAGAGCACTGATTATGTTCCGAACCTTCATGAAAAACGCTAGTTCGTTTGTTATAATAGGGGATAAAGAGAGTAATAAAAAAGCGCGCGTTAGAAAGCCAGTACTTTGTGATTATGCGCGTGATTTATTACAAGGGGTTTTGATCAAGTATAATACTGATATTATGACTCTTCATTTGCCTGGGTTTGACTATATTGAACTGGAGCCCAGCAAAGGCTACACGTATAGGATTAGGGTTAGAATAGAGAAGACTAATATGGTGAAGGCCGCGTGGATAAGGGTGCGGAATAAGGTTTACTCCATGGTAAGGACGGTGCCGAAAAAAAGGGCAGAGATTTTCATCCAGTATGGGAAGTCTTTTGTTGACGTTTTTTTAAGACCGATGCAATCTGAGTATAGGCTATCCCTTGATGATGACCCTTGGCTCATGTATTGAAAATATGGATTAGGCTGCCTTTTTTAGGAATGTCTTTGATTTATTAAAAGTAGTGCTGTAGACTCTTCATGATTAACCTGAATTTTAAAAATATACGCTGGTGAAACTAAATATTTAAAAGAAAAAAAGAAGAAAAACAGGGTTGGCGTTAAATTTGAAATAACTAAACGCAAAATAAGATTGAGCAAGGGCTGACATTCTAATGAGAATTCTACGGAAGATTTAGAGCGCATTGGTAAAAAGACACAAAGTAATTATTATAGAAAATTTATGTCCGTTGTAGACACGAGTACAATCCGATGTATTCGTTATTTTTTTATGATGATAGTAATCAATTGTTGAAACGTTAATTTATAGGGAATAAAACTTTGTCGAAAATGTATTATTTTTCATTCTTTATTGAAAACATGAGTGTGTTACATGGATTTAAAATTGTAAATGTTTTGGCTCACTTTTTGAATGAAGTCTCGGAAAAGTATTCAAAATCAAAAACTAGACCCACATCGAGAGAGAAAACAGAGGATTTATTCAAAAAAGAAAAAAAAAAGGAATTTATACATAAATTTGGACCAAAATAATACGGCACATATTTGCCAATTAGGCAAGCATGCTTCAAACAGCTCATCGATGAATGATGATAACATCTCTCCTCGATTGATTAAAACATTACATCACTAAAACACATGGTTTTTTCATGACCACAGAGTCATCATTCTCATCGGTTGTTATGAAGTTTTCTGATCGAAAAACCTCGAATCAGTTAATAATTTTCTCGTAAATATCTTAAATAATTAAAAAAGGCAAAAATAAAATAATGCGTTTATAAAGTTGTGAGTGTATCATTTATTTTGCAAATATAAGCCTATTTTTTCTGTGATGAGTTGCGTGTTCCCCAGTTATTAAATTCGAAAAATTCCATCGTTTTCACTTGTAAAATTGACCACATTTCCTTAACTCAGGATAGAACTATCTTTTTGGTCGATTAAGCTTAAAAGTTACGAAAGTTCCAAGTTCCAAGTTCGCAAGGCCAAAACTTTTCTGGACTTCAACTAATGTAAACAAATCGAGCTCATAATAATTTGAAGGAATCAATAGTTCTGGCGTTTATTTTCGATTTATGAAATTCTTAATATTCTAACATTTCACCTGTGAAATTCATACGTTTCCTACAGTGCGAATAGAACTATTTTTACGGACGGTTAAGTAACGGAGTTATGAAAGCTCAAAGTTCACACCCTTTCCTTGGGGCCATAACCTCTCTATAATTATTGTCAAAACCCTTTTCAATAAAAATTATATGAGATCAATCCACTCGTCAAAAAATTCCAATCGTTATGGAAAGAACTATTTCCGTTAGCATATTATCAATATTCCACGTTTTCTCCCTTCAAGACCCCATCGAGTCCGCAGTAACACGAACGTCAGCAAACATCACAAATGGTGCATCACAAATCACCGACTTCAAGGAGTTCATAGACTACCACCGCGAGCTGTACGTGGACAAGACTCTCTTCCTGCCTGACTTCATATTTCGCGAAGAAAAATACATGGGTCCGATAATATTCGTCACAAAACCGCCGGGGTTCGGAAAATCCCTCTTGGCGTCAACTGTCGATTACTTTTTCAACTCCAAGTATGACGTCAGCCAGACGAGACGTATCTTCGCGGGCTTTCACGTCATGATCGACACCCCGGAGGTGAAGAAGTTCAGGAAGGACTACATGAACCGCTTTCCGGTTATCAAAATCAGTTTTGCCTCTTTCCAAGCCACTGATTATGATGGTGCGCTCGAAGAGGTTGAACGAATCTTTAGAGAGGTGAGAATATTCAAGTATACGCTATGCACGTGACTGACAGAGAGTTGAATGGCTTTGTTAAATATTT
Organism: Bemisia tabaci; assembly: GCF_001854935.1. Classification (NCBI taxonomy): domain Eukaryota; kingdom Metazoa; phylum Arthropoda; class Insecta; order Hemiptera; family Aleyrodidae; genus Bemisia; species Bemisia tabaci. Next base: position 873,041 of record NW_017547106.1, on the reverse strand, counting down.
GGTGAATGCATGATTGTTTCAAAATTTCATAAAATCACATTATAAATTTGACAATAAAGAATGATAATGAGAATGTTTAATCTTCAAGTTCAGGCAGGGGCGTAGACAGTTCTTCGCCCTCACAATTTTCGATGCAGCCTTCGCATTTTTTGAGGCCGCCTTCATATTACTGTCCACGTTACACTTGCGCGCTTAACTGTTTTCTTGCACTGGAAAAAAAGAAAAAAACACATTGGATCTAGAGTCCAGACTCTTCAAAACATCGACAAGAGAGAATACTCTTGATTCAATCAGATTTTTGCTTAAATCAAAAGGAAATTCGCTCAAATTAAGAGGCTTGGTTCTTGATCTGAGCAAAAATCCGATTGAATCAAGAGTATTTTTTCTTGTCGATGTTTTTAAGAGTCTGGACTCTAGATCCAATGTGTTTTTTTTTCCAGTGTGATATTTTTTACCCCAAGCCTAAAACATTGACACATTGCACATATTTTCGTTAGTTTTAGAGGTTAGGTTGGGCTTTCCTCTCTAGACACCCCTCCGTGCTCCTCTTAGCGTACAGCACCTCAGTACTGCCGTGCTAAGGGAAAACGCCGTATGAACCTTCAGGCGTTGCCAAATTTCCTTTGGTAAATCATGAATTTTCGATAAAATTTGTAAAAAAAAAACAATTTCAGAAAATTTTCAATTTTACAGAAAATTTTGTGCGCAATTTTAAGTACAGTTCTGGAAAATTTCTCGGAAAAATATTCATACCTTCCCTCGAAAATAAACATTTTATCTAAGGAAATTTGGCAACTCTCGAGTGTTCATACGGCGTTTTTTCTTAGCACGGGAGTAGTCCGGTACTTTTAACCTTTCAAATTCAAAACAGTCTACCCTTTCCGATTCCAGGTCATCGAGGACCACGCCGATGTCGCAGCCCAAGTCAAGGACCCGACTCTGGACCGCATCTCCAACGGGACCGCCGACAAAGAGTGCCTCTACGAGTTCGTCCAACTCCTCTGCGGCTACGTCACCGACCACCACACCGAGGACCCCATCCTCATCGTCGACGCCTACGACACCCCCCTCTACTCCACCTACGCCGCCAAATACTTTCACAAGATGGCCAATCTAATGTCTTACTTCTTCGAGGGCATCTTCAACGACGGGTTCCATCGGTTCAGGAAGGCACTCATCACTGGTGTCGCCACGGCGAAACTGGAGAGGGTGCGGATCAGGAAGGAGGTCACCAGGGCCAAGGTCGATGATCATGACCCTTTGGCGGAGTACTTCGGGTTTAGTAAGGAAGAGGTCATCACGCTGATGGCGAGGAATGGGCGGCATCGTGGGAACCAGGGCACCTACCGCACTCTGGTGAGGAGTTTTGGCGGCTATGGCTTTCGCGATTTCAATGTGACTATGTTCAATCCCAGCGGTGTGGTCAGGTAAGATTTCATCGTTGTTCAAAGTTGCGATTAAAAATTTGGCTTACATTGGAAAAATTTGGCTATACACGGTGCCCAATGCAGACCACCTGGATTGCATTTTGCAAAAAGGAACCACTAGCATTGCAATGTTGCTAAGATTGTGCAACTTCTTTTGTCTTAGAGGAAAACCCCGATTATCCATTAATAGTTTCTATTTTACTCGCTAAAAACTGTAAATTTAAGACAAAAATTACCATCTAAATTTCATAGTTTTTCACGGTTTCCGCAATTTTATTGCAAAAGATGAAGTTGCACAATCTTAGCATCATTGCAATGCTAGTGGTTAATTTCCTTTTTGCAAAATGCAATCCACCTGTGCCATGTGTTTTGCTCAGTTACATGAGGTCGTAAGAGGTCTAGATTGAAAGGTTGTTCAGGAAGTCGACCCAAAATCGAATTTCATCGCTTTAAAGCCTGGGGGATGAACAAGGATGGAGGTCATGATCTTATCAGGCGAGATTTCCAACCGAATTGATTCTGTGACAATTAAAACGTAATCAAATGTTTAACTTGAACTGACGTCTGAGATTTTTAAATCAACCCCCACTAGACAAGAAACGGCCCCTTAACTAAAAATAAGGGCGGTGCTTCTCTTCACAAAATGCCCTTTGGGTTAAAAATGGACGTAGATTCTTCGAAAAAAGAAAGAGCCGTCAGTATGCAATCCCAAGCAATCCGAGTTTCTACCTCAACTTTCTAGGTGGTATTTAGGGAGTCATTGTAGCGAAAATTCGAGATTCTCGGTAATAATTTTGAATTTTTTTCATAAAAATACAAAATCACAGGAATACTTATGCTGATTCGGTCCCAAAACGAGCAAATCAACAGATCTTTGTTTACTACAATGAAAAAAGAAGTCACGGGCTACATAGATATACCGTCCGTTCCGGGCTCAGAAGCCGAAAGTTAGACGGGTGCTGGAGCCGTAGCTTTGATTGCTCCGGAAGCTAAGCCTGAAACTTGCGGCTTCTAAGCCTGGAACGCGGACGGTATGCATATGTAGCCCGTAAGAACGGCTTTCACGGCCAGAGTGTTTTTTTAGTGTATTTGAGTTCGTAAAGAATGGATGGGGTTGGGAGTCTAATCTACCTCACAAGTGATGTTGTCCAGCAGAATTTACACCCAATAACTATGATTTCAGGTATTTTGACAAGGGCACTCTAGACGGCGGCGTGGATACAGCAACAACGACGATCCTAAAAGACCTACTGACGCCCAAAAAATACGGACTCTACCCCGTCCTAGCCGTCCAGAAACTCCTCGCGTACGAGGAAGTTCTGGAAGGCATCCCTGCAATGCTGCTATACCCCGACATCCGCGAAAGTTCAACCCAGTACTGGACCTTCCTGTTAAACTTCGGTCTTGCAACCGTCGACTTGCAAGCACGCTCTCATCCGGAGAAAATCACGCTGAAACTGCCAAACTTAACCGTCCGAACGCTACTGACGCGCACTCTGGCGGAGATTCCAGAAATTCCCGATTACAACAATCTAACCGAGAGTTTGGTCCAAGGAGACTACGAAACGGTGCAAATCGCGTTCAAGACATACTTAGAACAAGCTGGTTACTACGTGATGAGGGAGGACAAGTACAGCGAGAGGTTTGTGCGTTTCAAACGTCTGCGGCTCTCGGACTACGTGATAGAACTTTTGGGAAAGTTGAAGTTGAGTTATAACACAAATGAAGTGACTGTTCATAATCCAGGGGTGGACTATATCGAACTGGTGCCCAATGCCAACGTTCGCGGTGAAAGGTATAAATATACAATTAGGGTCAGGATTGAAAAGACTAAGATGCTTAGAGCGGCGTGGAATAGAATGAGAAATAAGATTTGTACTATGGTGAGGACGATACAGAAAAATGAGACGGAGATATTTGTTCAGTATGGGAAATCTTTCGTCGACGTTTGTTTGAGGCGCTATCTACCGGAGATGAAGGTAACGACTCGGAGGTATGTGCAAGCTGATTGGGAATGAGCCATCGCAAACTAAATGGACAACATTTGGACGTATTTCCGCCGAACGGAACTATGTGCACATAGAAAACTTAGAGTCGTAATGTAAATGGGAGAGCTGGCGCTATGTTCTGCTCGACGAGTTCCTAGCCCGGTGTGCGTCGAGCTCGGGTCACTTTTCCGATACATATTCAATCCAAAATGGCGGTGTGGAATACGTGGTAATTCCTATCTTTTTTGTTTACATCGGATGGCCGGGTACCCGTGTATCGCAAACAATCAATCATGTATCGAAAAAGTGACCCGACGTCAAACAGGAGTCTCGTAGTTCGGGACCTGGAAAATGCTTAAAAATGGCGTCAGCTCTCCCACATTACATTTCGACTCTATGTATGTGCATTAAGACATGAGCCCTGAAGCCTATAAGAATATAAGCATAATAGGGCTCACGTCATAATGCACATAGTTCCGTTTGGCAGAAATACGTCCATTTTGCAATGAGGAACTACAACTTCTGGCCTGGCTCATTTTGAGGACAGAATGTTGTCACCTCCCGGCCAAAGCATCACAAACGTCATTCGACATTTCAAAATTTTCGCCACCATTTTATTATTTTACAGAGAATTGTTGGTTGAATCTGTTAGAAAATTTTACTGAAATTTATCGGCAGCACAAGGAAAATTCAATGAAATTTTCGCAGGGCTTCGTTGAACAATTTCTCTGTAAAAAATAAAATGGCGGCGGAAACGCTTAAACGTCGCATGGCGCTTGTAATACTTTGGCCGGAAGGTGATGATGTGTGTGCCGGTGTAACATAATTTCCGTGTGTAGATAGGTGATTTTATGACTGAGCCATAAATGGTTCCTCATTGCAAAATGTAGACGGATAATTCGAATGGGCCAACTCCAGTCAGTCCAAATGAACTAAATTTTGCAATGAGGAATTATTATGTCTGGTTAATTTTAGAAACAACGTGTGTGCCGCTTGGTTCCCCTATGCAAATAGGTGCTTTTGTGGTATTGTAAAATTTAGTCCGCGTGATCTTTCAAAATTCGCATTGTAAAAATTATTTATCAGCAGCACGTGTATTTGAAAGTATAGGATAAAGTTTGAAAAAGTCAATCCTTTCAACACTCAGCAAAATGTGCGCAGGTAATCCAGAAAAGGGATATTTACGTTTTAACCATAAATAAGGTAAACTTAATTGTAATCATGTGCCAACTGAAGTATTATACGCGTAATTCTGTAGTTTAATTAGTTTATAGGGAGAGGAGTCCTTAAAAATCTAGTTTCACTTGAGAAAGAAAAATGAGTACTTAATATTGTGTGATGATTTGATCTCTACTTGGCCAAGATCTGGCGCGTGATCTACCATTTTATTTATTTCTATTTAAACTTGATTTTCTAATGATATCTAAAGCAAGTTCAAGTTGTAATTCTGTTTTTTAATTAGTTTATGGCGAGAGAAATCCTTTAAAAAAACTAGTTTCACCTGTAAAGGAAAAGTGTGTGATACTTTGATCTCTGGTTGGAAAAGATCTGGTGCGTGCTGTGCTTTATACCATTTTATTTATTTCTATTCAAACTTGATTTTTCTTATAATACATACATCTAAAGCAAGTTCAATTTGTAAATAGTTTGTAATTTTAGATAAGGTTAAGATATGATTTTTCTGACAAATAAACATATTACTTTTGATATATCTATTTGTTCTTAAGTGGTGCATCCATTTGTTAATGTCCCGATGGCCTGCAAGAGTTCGAAATTGTTAAAACATTCTTCCTATCGCGTTACGTGTCTGCCGAGCAAGGACCCCTAAAACGAGTAAGTTGGACGAATTGAAAGTCAACAAAAGATTAAGCTCCAGAGTGAAAACCTTTCTTCCGGATCCGAGGGAAATTTCAGGACAATATCCGCTATCAGAATATCAGATCAGCGAGGTCTTAGAAAACAAAGAATTTATTCGAAAAGCGTAAAAAACCACCAAGGGGAGACTTGGAAAAAGGGATGCGGTTATACCCAGCTTATCCTAGATAGAAGAACGAGTGATGTTTTTGAGTGAAGGAGCAAATTATTCATGAGAGTAATATAAACGTTCAAAAGTTGGACTTGAAGTTTAAAACACCAAGATTATGGATGCGCCTTTTCGCACATCGTCCTTAGAGGGACAAAGGAAAGAGCGAGTTAATAAAAATACAACTTACAGAATTTCTAGACTCTTCAAGCCGCGAAACGCATGCCTGTCGATGCATTTTAAGACGTTGTTATCCAATTGCCTGAAAAAATTAAATGAAAAGAAAAATTAGTAACATTGTGAGGCTTAGCAAGCGTACAGAGTGTATTGGCATAAACAAAAATACCGATTACTATACAGTAGCAGAGCAGATTTATATTCCTCGGATAAGAAAGGAGGTGGAGAGACTACATAATTTAATTTTACAATGATATAATGAGGAGAATAAAACAGCTGCATGTGTCGAAAATCGTGCTTTTATGAATGAATCATACGGATTAACGAGTAAGTAATGAGATTACTTCCCAAACATTCAATACGGTCTATATTAACAGTTATCGCTGTTTAAAAAAACACGGTGGTTGATATCACCCTTTCTGCATACCGACATACTGGGAAATATTTTGCCTTTACAGCATCAGTCTGAGACAAATGAATTAGTTACAAAGTATTATGATTCATTTTTAATAGAATTGGTTTGAGAAGCTATGATATCCACTAATGGAAAAAATTATTTTCACGCAAGCCACTCCCATTGTAAATCGTATTAGACGATGCAATTTGGCGTTTGTACTAAAATATTTCATACTTCCTGTTATTTATAATGTTCAAATGTCTCATACGATTCTGTTACCTATGCGCAACTACGTAACACATAGTTCTTTACGGACACTCACGACCAATCCTGAGTACGCAGATTCTCCCTAACCTTTTCTTATCGAATTAAGAGAATAAAATGCACGGATATTCACGCATAATTCACCATTGAAACTCTCCGAATGCGGGAGTAAATTACTACGGACACTCAATAATTACTCTTTTGCTACCCTTTTTTGGTGTGTACCCTGATCCTGTGTTGTTTTTAAAAACTACAGAAACTAAACACTGCCAATAGGAACAACGCAATACGCTTTAAGAATGTATTTCAAGTTTTCAACGAGATTTTTGTGTCCTTTATCTTAATTGTCTACTCAACCAAGTAGCTGCAGGTATTTTTTGTGAATTGTGGGGAACAGACAAATTCTGTATTTAGCTTATCTGACTCGTCATTAAAAATTAGAAAAATTATAACTGACAGCATGAGCTAGTCAAAGACGACACGTTTGCAGACAAAATGTCTAAGCTTGTTAAATCATGATCGGGGCAGGGGGGGGGGAAGCGCCACGGGGTGTCCGGGCCCCCGTGGGGTCCACACAGACTCCGAGGAAGGTAAGTCCATTCTTTATCTCGATTCACCGGCCAGATACGTGAAGTTACGAGCTGTTAAAAAAACGTACGAGGCAGGGAATAGATTTAAACGACGTGAAAAGTCAGGTTCCATGGTAATTTGTTGATAAATTTACTTTTGTTGGCCCCTTCTTCCACCCGTGCCCTCATAGCCCCGTTCTCTCCTCTGCGTACGACTGGTAAGATATTTATATTGATGAACAGGCAGTTGCAGTGTTCTCTTGTGCGGTATTCAATGAGGAAAGGAAAGGACTCTGGTAAATCGGTTGGCAAGGTTTCTAGAGGTGTAGAAGGCAAAATTATGGTCAGAAAATACCTTAAATATCTAATTACTAAGGGCTGAGACGGATAAAAATAAGAATATACCTCGTGCGTAGACAATTATTTTAGATTTACTTCAGACCGTAGCGGCAAACTTTTAAAAACTACGGGCTGATGAGAAAAACAATTAAAATGTATGACTCGTATTTTGACACAAATGCAGTGCACTGTCAGAAATCTCGGAGTACAACATCCGGAGTGAATATCAGGTACTTCGTAGCTAATTTTGCTCTTGAACAACCGGAATCAACGTATAAGAGTATAAGTCTGAAATAGTAGAGCGAAATTTGTTCTTTACAGAAAAAAGCGCACGGGGTTATTCGATGACATGGACATTTCCAATTAATTTTGATAGTATCCCAATTAATTGTGGTAGCTGACAAGAAAAAGTACTCTTGATTCAATCAGAATCTAGCTTAAATCAAGAATCAAGCCTCTTAATTTAAGCGGATTTCGTTTTGATTCAAGCAAAAATCCGATTGAATCAAGAGTATTTTTTCTTGTCGATGTTTCTAAGAGTCTGGACTCTAGATCCAATGTGTTTTTTTCCCAGTGATCGATATATCGCAAAGCACACCACGCTACTATTGATATGTATTGAAATGTTAATATATCACACTGATGTTAAAATCAACATCGGAGTGAATGTTTCGAGACCCATCAAGACAACACACAACACCGATGACAGCATAAAAATGTCCCCGCACGATTGAATTAATTTAAATAAAATTTAATTAATGGCGGCGGGCTAATCGGCCATTAAATTGGCCGGAATGACAACAGCCAGCGGCCGCGGCGGCGACGGAATAATTAAAACGAAAACATTTGATTAATACCGGCTGCAACCGCAGCGCGGAGGGGTCGAGTGAAGAGGGATGCGATTAAAAATCAGGATCGCGGACTTAAGCGTCCGGAAATGATTAATACAACCCTCCGGTGAGGTGAAGACAGTGGTTGCCCCGGGGCTGTGAGGGATGCGCCGCGCCGGCCAGGATGCCCACCGCAGGGACCGGAGATGCATCCGTATTCCGCAGTTGCCGCGACTTGGGTCGGAATCTATTGCACTTGAGGCGTGATATAGGCTAAGCACCCTGCAGGCTGTTCGTTGAAATCGATAGACAAAGCTACAGACTAAGACAGAAAAAGTTGGTGACGTAGCAAACGTGCGTTAAAAATTAGCATAAAGCTGACGATCTTAATACAGAGGGGAAAAGCTCATAAGAGCACGGTTTTCCCTTGAAGATATGTGCTGTTTGGTGCAACACCCCAAGTAGCATTTCTCAACGGAAAAATCGCTGTATATTGCGATTTTATCGGCGATAAAATCACCAGGATCATCAACATCTGAGCGATTATCCTAGATCTTATCACGATAAAATCGCGCTTTTATCGCCCGACAATTTATCGCGATATTTTCTAAATAAAAATGGCGATTTAATCTCGATTTCATCGACAAAAATATCGATTTGTAGCGATTTAATCGCCATATATCGCGGTTTTTAATGCGATAATATCTCGATATATTGCCACCGATAAAACGCGATAACCAACCGATTAAATCGCTATTTATCGCGATCACTGCTACTTGGGACTATAGTTTCGTCTATTCTTTGTACAACACAAGAAGACAAAAGGAATCTATGAGCGCAATTTTCCCTCAAAGAGATGTGCTTTTTGCTGCAAAACACTAGTTTCGTCCATTCATTGTAAAGAAAAAGAAGACAAAATGAATACAGAGGGATCCTATTGGTGAAAGCGGGTGGTTGCAATAGACAAAGGAAGTAGGTGATAGACTAACTAACGGCACCCACGAAAGACCCTAAATTTATAACATAATTTTCTCTCTTAGTCCATAGGAACCACCCAATTCAACCAATAGCATTTTTTTAGCAGTTTGCCTTTTATCCCGAGTGGAATCTAGAGTACCTATGTAGGGAGAGTGCGGAAATTTCGCTAATTTTGAGGTTAGATCATAGAGCTTTCAGGCCCAAAAGGGCACCCAACCTATGAATTCAATCGTTCCGACCCGTCGTTTGACTTAGTTTTCGCATACATTTACTCTTTTTGCAGAGGATCGCTCATTTATGAACATTTTCAGCCATCCTGGTTTGACATCGGAATCTGAGGATTGTCAGTGACATTTTTTGTGTTAGAGGGTTGACTGCTCTTTTGGGCCCTGAAAGCTCCATATTCCAACACGTCTGTACTCTCCCTACATGGGTGCTGTGATAAAACATGAACTTCAAGGGAAAACTGGATGAGGCTTCGTTTACGGAAAAAAGAGAAGAAGAACTAATTTAGACTTCTACTTAACTGGATGATAAATAGGGTGATAGAATTATCCTTGAACCAGCTGTCATTTTTTACCACGCATATAAGATGAGTAGAGGAGATGGCAACAGAGAGGTCAAGCTATGTATGGCTGTGGCGATCCCCTTTCCATGCCCCTGTATCGGCTGCAACCAGCAACCCTTCGACATTTCTTGTCCCCCGTACTCGCACGGTCGCACCCCCGCATTCTGCGTCGCGGCTACGCGCGCAGAGCCAATTATCAATCAATTCTGCTGGAGACGTCAAATTAACATGTATTCTAGTATACACAGATGGCGCTGATGCCAGGTGGTTCGCTTGGTGGAAAAAGAAAATCGAGTGCGTTCACCAAGTAAATATTGGAGCCCCGATGAGGTGCGGTATCAGCAGATCGACTTCACCTACCTTTATTCTCCAAGACTGAGGTCTTATTAGAATAAAGACTTTTAATTTCCTCCCCAATTTGAGCGACATCTCATTGGCAGCAATGCAGAATAGAGCGGAGAATTCTGAGTTCACGCCTCGCGCCATGGCGCCTTCAATTTTGCAGATACAGCACGGCCAACCATCGAGTACGAATGGTTGTATCTCTGCGCCGTCATCAACGGGCGACTTTTTCCTTGCTGGTTCCGTTTGCCTTATGTGTATTTGCCTTATCCTATGATGTGTGCAAATCAATTATTATGAAAAAAAAAGAAAAAAAAGAAAAAGAAAAGTGGTACCTTGCAAGTTTAGAGGTCTTTCAAGCGCCCTAAAGGATAACGCGTTACAAGGTTACGAGATTCTGAGTGCGAACGAATCACTTAATTTAGTGGTTGACTTGGTTTAAAATTCATGCGATGGAAACTGATAAAATGTGGTAGATCATTGTTATCAGAGTTCATACTACATACTATAACCATACTTTAACCATTATAGTCTTAACTATAACCATACTATAATTACTATATACCATATTATTACTATAACCATATTAGTCCGGTCATAAGGGCTGTAAGTAAGTGCGGCATTCTATACGAGCCGAACTATTATTCAGTTTATGTAATCTTACTCTTGGTCCTAGAAACCATATCCTCGATTCATACAACCGAGCTTTTTCTGCGGTTTAGTTTCTTGCATTTCTGAGTTACTTTTTCTTGTTTTTAATGAGCGGAGCGAGTTCGACGCAGCATTTACTGTTGGATAATGGACCACTTGACAAGGTACGAATTTAAGCATTCTGATCCATGTTTCTAAACCAGAATTTCACGTAAAACACGATTCGCACAACGAAAATTACTGAAACCAACTCCTAACGGAGATACTAACGTTTTTATTTCACATTGGTTACGAGGAATTTGAACCGCCCGCTCACAAGAAACTCAAAGCTCTACGTAAGTCAAATCGCGCACTACAACGGTTTCAGCACGCTTCTCAGTCGAGCAATGTTCATTTCCCACCATGTGTTGTTCAAACTATAAGCAATTTGCTATAGCTGAGCCAAAGCGTCAAGATTGAGGTTGCCAGATTTGTATATCGTTCTGTCATGATAACGTTTAGCGCGCGATGTGAATCACGTAGAGCGTTGAGTTTTCATGAGCGGGTGGTTTGAATTCACGCATCAAGAATCATTGAACATCTTCGTAAGGAGTTAATTTCGGTAACTTTCGTTGTGTGCATCGTGTTTTACGTAAAATTTTGGTTAAGAAACATGTATCAGAATGCTGAAATTCGTACCTTATCTAGTGGTCCATTGGTATTCGCAAGTCAAAATTCGATCATGGTTTAGTGACCCCGGAAGTTAGATTAATCCAATGAAAGCCGGCAACGAGGATGGCTCCGTTGAACAGGTTTAATTGCAGTTTTCCGCTCGAACGACCGCGAAGCGCAGGGGTGTCGGCCGGTGGCATTCCGCTCTTCAAAGGGGTGAAAGAGGCAAGCGGGCTGCGGACGGCCAGACCGGACCCCCGCGAGGCGTGAATGATCGACTATCGATACTTTCCCATTTGAAGCTACGGTAAAGAATCGATCATTAAGGTGTTCGCTGCAAACAATTTGTCCATCGATCCTTTTCCACGGGTCTAAACGGCAGAGCAATCGATATATCGCAGAGCCGCTGGTTCAGCTCCTGTGTGGACTCCGGCTAGGGGGAGTTGTATTAATTGCCACTTCCCCGAGGATCCGCGGCACCCGTTGCGGTCGACGCACCTCTTTCGCGTGGTCTTCGCCCCCCTCCCACCCCCACCAGGGGATGTGCCATGGTCAGTGATGCAATTTCGGGGCTCGAGACGACGAGGCTAAGGGGAAGTTGTCGGTTAGAGGTGAGGGGGGATTTTTGCTAAATTTGGAAAGGGGCAAAAGCTGTTGGATACCGGAAAAATTTTCGGGGGGGGGGAGGGAGGGAAAATGGAGGCGTTGGGTCCAGATAGGGTTGGAAATGAACAATGTTTTATTGAAAAGTCTGCCAAAGCCGATTTGACTCAAGTTAGAGTATTGTGTTGCTTGTGACCGGGCATCGGGCAATTCAAATTTTTTTGTTGGAGTTTATTTCAACTTTTTGATGCAAGAATGGAGATGTAGCATGTGTAAGGAATTTGCAATTTGACTGTTGATTCTTACGTAAAAGTTCGCGAGAAACACGATGGTGCCACTGGTGTTCTCTGAAATCAACTCCCAAGCTCAAAAAAAGCTCTCAAGTTGAGACCAAAATGGAGGGGATATCCAACGCTATTCTGAGAGTCCACCTCTACATCAAGACAAACTCTCCATGCAAAGATAGGGAGCAAATACATTGGCAGGGCTGCCGCTTTATTTAAGGACTAGAAAACTGAAAACACGTCAACCCTGCTAATGTATTTGCTCCCTATCTTTGCACGGAGAGTTTGTCTTGATGTAGAGGTGGACCCTCAGGGTAGCGTGGGATATCCCCTCCATTTTGGCCTCAACTTGAGAGATTTTTTTGAGCTTCGGAGTTGATTTCAGAGAAAACCAGTGGCTTCATCGTGTTTCTCGCGAACTTTTATAAAAGAATCAATAAATAAATTGCAAATTCCTTACACATGCAACATCTCCAATGTGTTCTACGTGGAATTTTGATTAAGAAACACGTATCAGAATGCTTAAATTCGTACCTTGTCTAGTGATCCATTTTCAGTGATTTGATTGTTAAAAAGGAGAGATTACTAAAAAATAAGCAGAGTCTAATGCCAATTTTCAGCCTATAATACTATCAGAGATGTTGCTCTTTTTGTTAAGGCTGAAAAAGAGAATCGCCTCTTTCAAGAACCACGATGAGTGCATTGACAAAGCGATGAGTTAAACTTTTTTTTGTTGGAGTTCATTTCAACTTTTTGATGCAAGAATTCTAATCCACATGGAATTCTGATTAAGAAACATGTATCAGAATGCTCAAATTCGTACCTTGTCTAGTGATCCATTTCCCGTGATTTGATTTTTAAAAAAGATGGATTACCAAAAAAAAAGCAGATTCTCATGCCAATTTTCAGCCTTTAATACTATCAGAGATATTGCTCTTTTTGTTAAAGCTGAAAAAGAGAATTGCCTCTTTCAAGAACCACGATGAGCGCATTGACAAAGCGATGAACGTATTCAATTCTCCATAACCCTCCCGATGAAAAAGAGAGCAACTCTCCACTCGAGAAATTGCACTCTGCGAGGCAATTGCGAACGGATTCGCGATATTTGCAAGTCAAGTTTCGAGCCTTGAATTCCCAACGTTCCTCTTTCGATATTCAACCGCTTTCCCTTGCTTTGGAAAAACGCCGGATATTTATTCGAAAACTGCCAAATTTCTTCCTATAAAAGATATATTTTTGAGACTAATTTTGAACACTAAGCACTGGAAAAAAAACACATTGGATCTAGAGTCCAGATTCTTAAAAACATCGACAAGAAAAAATACTCTTGATTGAATCAGATTTGAGCTTAAATCAAGAGCCAAGCCTCTTAATTTGAGCGGATTTCCTTTTGATTTACGCTTAAATCTGATCGAACCAAGAGTTTTTCTTCTTGTCAATGTTTTCAAGAGTCTGGACTCTAGATCCAATGTGGTTTTTTTTTCCAGTGCAACTCAACGACAAGATGGCAGATAGGGGCCTCACATATTTAGAATCTGTGATACCTTTATTCAATGCTTCTGATGTCAATGCACGGAGGACAGTGATCGTTTTGCTATATTTTTTTTCAGCGGTAGTGTAGTTTTCTAAAAATTGATAGTTGAAATTTTGGTGAGCGACTTCTTTCATCTCAAGGATGCGCTTATCTTCTTCGGGGAACTTATAAACACGCCAAATTAGAAAATATCTGCACTGATAAAAATATTTGTGTTCTTGTGTTAATTTTGGTTAGTATAGGAAGTAAAACACAAACCAACGCAAATTTTGTGTAGATTTGGGTACAGTTTGCGATGAATTTAACGCAGAAAACAACGGAGGGACTGGGCAAATGCATTCCTCCAATTTTGACGTTGGTAGTCACCACTTGTGTTTTATACAATTTCTTCCAGAAAACTAGCTATAGCATTTGTCAATCAAGGGCTGGGGATAGTTTGTGTTTTACGTCCCGTATTGACCAAACTTTTGTGTTGAAATTGATCTCTGTGTGAGCGCTTCTCTAATATCTCTAGTACGAACGCATATTAGAACTTCCCCGTTTGTTATTCTTTCGAACTTTAGAACCCATTACATTAAATTTTGATTATACACACATATAAGTCGCTTTACAGCACTTTCTCGCGCTCTACTACTCCTAACCTCCACTGCTCTCTTTCAAACCACAAATCTTGGGACATTGAGCACCTTAACATTTCCGCTGCATAAATTTTGATTATAATTATCTAAAAAAATCTGTGATAAACTTGCTAAAAATATCAAGAAAATCCGATTTTTATCAGCAGAAAGTTGGCAACAAATCCATGTCGATATAGCGTTCTTCCTTCACAGGGCAATACTCCAAACCCCAGGTAAACGTGGGAGGGTTCTCCAGAATGCGATAAGGACCAGAATAGGTATGCGAAGAGGAGTCTCTTCGGGGGAAAAATACCACTAGAATATTCGAATGCGGGTGTGGAAAGCGGTTGGGCAAGAGGGTAAGCGGTCTATAAAATAAAATCCTTTCCACGTTCCTTCCGGCGTGGGAGCAGGCATCGGAAGTTGTGGCTCCTACCGCGGCGCACAGTGGATCGAGCCGATAGGAGAGGTCGGACAAAATGGCGAAACTTTAAACGCTTATAACTCCGGCCATATAAAACTTTGAGGTTCTGAAAGTTGTTCCATTGGTTTCCTCGTGAAATTTTCTTCTGGAAACACCCCTTAAACTTTAAAATGTGACGAATTAAACATCAAAATTTGCGGTTTTGTTCAAAAATTTCATGTTTGACCTCTCTGATTGACTCGATCCACTGTACGGCGTTGCTGGCTTGGTTAATATAAACCGTCGGGAAAATCGTCCTGCATTCCTCTCGGAGACGAAATATTTTAGGGACCCCCACACCGCCCACTAACGACTACCTATGATGTAAATAAAGAAAATTGCCTTGACTTTACCTTGAATACTATAAATATAGTCAAAAAAGTTAATCAATTAGCATCAGAGACACCTTTAGGGCAAAGCCTATCATCAGTGATAACTAAAGTACCTTTATATACATTTTAGCGCCTAAGCAGGCCTAGCATTTAAGCAGGAATACTTCACGCATTGCGCCAAACACAGTGCAATTGCTGATCGGCGCGCAAAAGAATATAGCGCCTACAAGACTGTAGAAATACTACACGCATTGCTCCAAACACGGTGCGGTCGCTGGTTGGCGTGGAACTCATATTGGACCACTAGGCAAGGTACTTTAAGCATTTTGATACATGTTTCTAAATCAAAATTTTACGTAGAACATGATTCTTGCATCAAAAATTACTGGAATCAACTCCTAACTCAGATATCAACGTTTTTATTTCACATTGGTCACGGGCAAAAATTGTCCGGTCACAAGAAACGCAATACTCTTCGTGAGTTAAATCACGCATTACAACGGTGTTGGCAGGCTTCTCAATCGAGCATTGTTCCTTCCCCACTCTCTGTTGTTAAAAGTGGAAACAATTTGCTATAGCTGAGCCAAAGCGTCAAGATTAAGGTTGCCATATTTTCGTATCACAGGGACTGCCACGATAACGTTTAATGTACGATTTGACTTACAAGTAGACTTTTGCGTTTTCATAAGCGGGATCCTTGAATTCACGCGTCAAAAACATGCAATATCTTGGTTAGGAACTAATTCCAGTAACTTTTGTTGCGCGAACCGTCTTTTAAGTGAAATTATAGTTAGAGAACATATATTAGAATGTTTAATTTCGTACCTTCTCTATTGGTTCATTGCCGCTATAAAAAGCAATTTGGCCACACCCGCAAAAATTTTGGAACAAAAAACATTCAATCTCCTCAAGGTTACCATCGAGGCTATTTTCACTATTATCTTCTATTGTGTAGAACTTGTTAGATATATAATTATTGCAAATTCAGCTCCCAAAGACTAGCCATAGTCAAAATTCTTCTACTAAATAGACAACTATGCTCTAAAAAAAAGAAATAATATGAAGAAGCGACTGTTCATCCAGACCACTATTTATTTTAATTTCCGAAAATTGGGTGCAAAAATAGCTTTTGAACACAGCGCTTAGTAATAAAAAATTTCAATCAAACAACTTCATAATAGGGGAAAATTGTTTTTAAAAGCATGCTTTGTATTTTTTGTTTATATGTACATCGATCACCAATATAGAGGTAAAAATATCATTAAATCTAGGGAATCCACAATTGTCAAAAACCAATGGCTATAAACCAAATGGACCGATTTTAACAGAAAGAAACCAACCCACATAAAGTTGAAACTGAGAAAAAAGAGGCTTGAAGTTTCATCCCTCCATGAGTCTCAATTAAATTAAAACTTTTTCGCTGACTAACTTTCTGTTTTGACTTTGAGTTTTTGGCAGGAGTTCAGCGGATCTCAAAAACATTCTTGAATCAATTTTTCGAAGATGTGGGTTGGTTCCTATCTGATAAATTCGGTCAAAATTTTTCTTCACACAACGTAAAATATCCCTCGCACTTTCGCGTCATTTCGTCGGTTTCCAAAGGCGGGACTTCATCCGCTCGAAACGTCCGCGCGTCCAAAAAATCTCAACACGTAAACGACGAGCTATTGCTGACGAATCTATCCAAAAGCTCAAAGGCCCACTTCGGCTGGGCTGTGGGCACCATATGCCCCGCGTTTCTCACCAAAACCTCCGTGAACGTCCCCGCCGTCTTGAAATACCCAGCGACGTCATTCCCGACCATGAAATAACACCTCTCAGCCTTTCGATACTCAAAGGCCCGCGGCCATTGCAACGATTCGAAGAACGCCAAACTCAAAGGGTACGCGACGATGACATCCAGTTGACCACTGAAGAACATAATCGGAAACACCTCCGCCGCGAGGAGTTCCTCCACCCACGGTTTCACCGACCTCATCAGGTCGTTCCACAAAAACACATACGGTTTAGTGTAACCGTTAAACTCGTTGTTCCCAACATGAAGGGCCTTCCTAGTTTTTTCACCCTCAACGAACTTTACTATTGACCAATCGTCGAACATCGTATTCTCCGTAAAATCGTAAGGATTCCTCAGGCGTGTCTTCTTCAAAATCACATCAAACTCCATGTTCAATAAGTCCGCAGCGTCGTTGTATCGATCAGCCTTGATGTGCGTCCGTATGTCCTCCTCGATATTCTGGAGTTTAGCCCGTAGTTGCTCGTCGACCAATCCGAGTTGATACAAATACGAGCTGTAGTGCATCATATCACCGGGGCTGGTGAACCCGTTACCGATCATAAGGCCACTCAGGTCGATCTTGATGGTGGCTTTTGGGTTCTCCTGGTGGATCTTATACCCGATGGCCGGTATGTACTTCCCGGCGTAGGATTCGCCGGAGATTATAAATTTGTTCTTCTGGAGAGAAGGAAAGAGCTTATGGAGTTGGACCAGAGCCTCGTAAAGGTCTCTCGCGACGGCGGTTTCATCCCTGGCAAAACCCCGGTCGTTCTTCGTGAAGCTGAAACCGGTCCCGACGGGTTGATCGAAGAACAAGAGGTTGTACTCCCGGTTCCAGGAGTACTTCCGCCTTTTCAGTTCCTGTTTCGCGTTGACCGAGAAGGGACCCAGTTCTGTAAAGAGGCCGAAGAGGGAGCTAACGCCGGGACCGCCCTGGAGCCACAAGACTGTCGGTCGCTTGGTCCAGTCGCCGTGTTGGCTCTTGAACATCCAGAAGAAGAGGTTCGAGTCGTAGTCCTTGTTGACGGTCAGGTATCCGGAGAAGCTTTCGATGTTCTTGAGCATCGGAGGAACGACGGAAAGGCTTTGGCCTTTCTCGATCTGGCCTTTTTCGATGTAGGGGGTTAGGTAGAGAGCGTCGTCGCTCGTTAGGCTAGTGAGGATGGAGAGGTTGTGAGTTCCGTGGCCGTAGAAGTCGAGGAAACCGGAAACGGAGGTCAGCATCGTGAGAATCGCCGGAAAGAGACTGAGGTGAGGTGGCGGGGTCATGGTTGAAATAACGCACTCTTCTTGACAAGGTAAAAGGCAAAATTGGACTGGACTGTTTCTAGTGTATTTTAGGAAGATTTTAAACTGTTGTTTTTTTTTGTTTTTTTTTTTTCAATTTTGCCGCACGAAGGAGATCAGACTATTTTTGGTTTTCCCGAACGATGAAATACGCAAGCCAGCTCGAAACTGGAAACATGTTTTTACTCTCTTGCTTGGGCAAAAACTGGACTGGGCAGTTTTCAGTGTATTTTCCGGAAAGTACACTATTGCCTTTTTTTATTTCAATGCACGGAGAAATAAGTCTATTTTTCTTTTTTGCGAACGATGAAATACACAAGTCAGCTCGAAACTGGATAAAAATTCTATTTTTTACTCTCTTGCGTGGAGTTGCACTTTAAAATGTTTAATGTTGAGAAATAGTCTATTTGCCGCACTGAGGAAATCGGTCTATTTTTGCCACACGGAGGAAATCGGTTTATGTTTTTTTTTTCGGAACGATGAAATACTCAAGCCGGCTCGAAACTGGATATAAATGCTATATTTTACTTTTTTGCGTGGAGTTGCACTTCAAGATGTCCGACACCGAGAAATTAGTCTATTTGCCGCACGGAGGAAATCAGTCTATTTTTTGCCACATGGAGGAAATCAGTCTATTTTTTCCCGCACGGAGGAAATCAGTCAGTTTTTTTTCCGGAACGATGAAATACACAAACCAGCTCGAAACAGGAAAAATAGTCTATTTTTTATTCTCTTGCGTAAAAGTACACTTCAAGATGTCCAACATTAAGAAATCAGTCTACTTTGTTTTCTATTCAATATCACTATAAGAATTATTCGACGAATCTCAAAACTATGTATTCTCCTTCTTTATGCGCACAAAAAAATTCATATCAAAGCTCGAACTTTGAAAAATGGTCTATTTCGGAGTTTTTTTCTGCACGAGAAAATAAATGACGGAGCATGATAAAAACGACCACTCTATTTTGTTCCGCGATTTTCCGATTTTCTGCACAAACTATCAAACGACGGAGCTCAACATTGACACATTGACATGGCAAATCTCGTCCCACTACATGGCTCTTTAAATAATAGGATAATAATATTTGTAGCTTCGAGTTTGCCACTTGTCACAGGCATCTTGAGAGCGGATTTGACGAGTGACCCTTGAGCTGAAGTTCTAGATTACTCGGAATCAGACCGCACTTACATCGATAGGATAAGTTAACTAAGAGCCTCTTACTAGAAAAGGAGGTGACGGTCCAAGCGTTCAAAGAAAAATTACTTTCCACCTGAAACTACGAGAACTCGATGCGCGTAATATGTTTTAGCTTGAGTGACATCTGAAGCTTTTCCATTGAATTCGTTTCCAGTATACAAATACTCGATGTTTTTGAATGAATCAATAACATGATTCTTTGAATCTTGATTGTAGATGTAATTTTTATTGTAGAACACATTGACTTGATCAAAAACAGTGGCACGAGAAATATGTTTGGATAAGCTAACCTTAACCGTAGCCCGTAACTTTTTCCAGTGTATCGGTTTCTTTCCTCATGTATAAGGCAAACGCAAAAAAATAATAATAAAGATACTTTCTTCCCTTCACTTTTCCCTTGGAAATTGTATTTTTTACAGTTCCTTTAAGAGCAAATAAAAAAAAGACGCGACACACCCATTCGGTACCGCTTGCCGTTTAGGGGGCGTACCTTTTCGCAATCAACTGGATTTTAGGAGCGCGATGATGTCTCCTACTGCCGTGCTATGGATAAACCCTGTATGAGCATTCGAGAGTTGCCAATTTTAATTTTCTTCGGGTACAGTAGTAAAATTTGAGAAAAATTATGCATATTTTCCCTTGACATTTTCGGATATTTTAGAACAAATTGTAAGCAAAATTCTTTGAAAAATTCGAATACAAATATTTAAAATTTTCCAAGTGAATTCGTTTTGTGCTGAAGGAATAATGACAACGCCTTAAGGTTCATACGACGTTCCTCCTTAGCACGGCAGTATTCCTGGAGGTTTCGGGCAGTGGCATGGCGTGCTTTGCGATATATCGATTGTTATGCCATTTAAACCTATGGAAAAGGATCGATAAACAGGGTGTTCGCAGCGAACACCTTAATAATCGATTCTTTACCACAGGTTTAAATGACATAACAATCGATAGATCGCAAGTCACGCCACGCCACTGGTTTCGGTGAAAAACTCGAGGAAACCCTCAAGCGTCTGGCACTCGCTTATTACCCATCACACATAACCGACGACGTACAGTGGATCGAGTCAATCAAAGAGATCGGACGTGAAATTTGTGACTAAAACTTCAAATTTCGATGTTTCATTCGTCACATTTTATATTTTAAGGGGTGCCTCTAGAAGAAAAATTCACGAGAAAACCACCGGAACCACTATTAAAATCTCAAAGTTTTGTGTGCACGAAGTTATAAGCTTTCAAAGTTTCCGAATTTTGTCCGACCTCTCCGATTGGCTCGATCCACTGTGCGACGCGTACTTTCGCGAATTTTTTATCACTCGACTTTATGCGTTCGTCCCTTTTTACAGGGTGGAAATTGCGAGCGACCCCGCTGTGCGAACTGACCGCCGCCGCCGGTTCACGGGCGAACTTTACGATCTCGGTAAACGATGGCAACACTAGTCTACCCGTTTATTACGCGGCTACTAAAACGGTGAAATTATAGCGGTCGCTTACGTGTTTTGCGTTACCCGCGTCGGAAATCCACAGCGCATCTGGTCGGAGTGCAAACGCTCTGAAGATCGATCGGAGCCAAAGACAAGAGAACCTCCTCTGGCCTTTTCGCGACAGGTGAAAGCTTTTACAATCGGGGACTCAACACGTCCGTGTGGACAATGGACATGTTGCATGTGTGAGGAATTTGCGGTTTGACTGATGATTCTTATGTAAAAGTTCGCGAGAAACGCGATGGTGCCACTGTTTTCTCTGAAATCAACTCCCAAGCTCAAAAAAAGCTCTCAAGTTGAGGCCGAAATGGAGGGGATATCCGACGCTATTTTGAGAGTCCGCACGGCTACATCAAGACAAACTCTCCATGCAAAAATAAGGGATCAAATACATTAGCAGGGTTGCCGTGTTATCAGTCTTAGAGTCCCCAAATAAAGTGGCAGCCCTGTCAATGTACTTTCTCCCTATCTTTGTATAGAGAGTTTGTCTTGATGCAGAGGGAGACTCTCCGGATAGCGTGGGAGATCCCCTCCATTTTGGTCTCAACTTGAGAGCTTTTTTTGAGCTTGGGAGTTAATTTCCGAGAAAACCAGTGGCACCATCGTGTTTATCGCGAACTTTTACAAAAGAATCAGCAGTCAAATCGCAAATTCCTCACACATGCAACATCTCCATTAGGTAGGTCAACAATTGAATGCTGACGTCCCGAAAGTAAAAACTTCCCCCATTGCCAAGATACCAGTGGAGGCTCTCTTGTCTCTGGTTGGAAGATACCCGAGTAAGAAGTACCAATCTAGGAAGAGTGCGAACATGACGAAAGATGGAGCTAGAAAAAAAGGCAGCCAACCTCCTAACACAAAAAATGTCACTGCCAATCTTCAGATTCTAGTTTCAAATTATGATGGCCAAGAATGTTCATAAATGAGAGCTATTCCACAAAAATGAGTAATTTATACAAAAACTAAATCGTACACGTGATTTAGAATCGACGAGTCGTAACAATGGGTCTAAGATAGCCGCATACAATATTCGACGATGAGTGGGCCTTTACACAGTGGTAAACGATACCGGTCAATTTACGTACGTTAGTGCGCCTTCAATTTCGTCCGATACTGTGCAATACCTCTGGGGTGGAATAGTTGCTCAGAGCGCCTTTAACAGTAACAGTGGAGTGGTCCATGATATGATACCAGTTAATTATGACCTGAACTTCGGGTCCCATGGGCAAAGATTTTCCTCCATTAAGAGCAGTCTCTCTCTGTAACCTTGCACTGGAACTCATTGGAGTTTATTTCGTAGCTTTGATTCTAATTTTCAGTATTTCGGGCTTGATTTCCTTTAGAATGGTTTGAAATTAGTACTTTTCTACCATCTTATTATCTGACAGTTAGTAGAATATATGAAAGATTTGCTGATTGCTAGCGGAATGCTCTCAGTTCAAAATCCTACCATTTGAAGTGGTTAGAATTGGAAAGGCTTAATTTTACTGAAATGTTGTAAAGTTTCACCTACGACAATTTATTTAATTCTTCAAGCAAAATTGCAAATTTTCTTTTGAAATTCAGATAATTTGTTTTTCGCTGATGTAAATTCTATTATGGCTGTAGAAACTCAGCTCATGTACAGAAAACTTCCGATAGTTCGAAAATACGTCTCAACTAGGCTGAAAAATGGGAGCTGCGTGTCATTCGATCAGTTCAAATATGGTCGATTGGCTACTATGCGGGGATTACGTGCTGCCATCGTGTGAGTGCGCTGGCAATGTATTTACTCGGGTGTGCGTGTGTGATTAATCTCGTCAATGGGGTGTTTATGTCGACACTTATCTCAGATGCGAATATGTTCGATGGCTTGCTGTCCCACGTCCCTCAAGGGCTTCCCCATGCGGGCTTGGGGTTGAGTTTCCGGCAGGATCTGAAGCATTCATTCAAGTTGAGCTTCCACCCGTTATACGCAATAAAGGATTGAGATTTCAGCGTTGTTGTTGTTTTTTGGTTTTTTTTTTTAAAAAAGAAGAACAATTAAAGAATAAAACAAGTTCAGCGAACATTGTATTACACAATGTCTAAAAGGTAATGGCACTGAGTATATTGGTATGTGTAGTGTAGCTAAGTGCTAGAAATAAAGTAACATTTTTTTTACATTTTATTAATAAAATTTGACCGAAGCTTTGATGATTTGATAAAGCGCTTGTTTCGAAAAGCTTCGGCCAAATTTCATTAATAAAATGTAAGTTTTCCCCCCAAAAAATGTCAAATTATTTCTAGCACTTGGCTACAATACACTTACCAAAAAGTAAAAATAGAATATCACGCAAAGGAATATGATACGAGTTGGTGGTTTACCAGTAGGTGGGAAAACTGGTAGGGGGATAGGATTAAAATTAGAATACAAAAATATGAAAATAAAATATTATTATTTTTAAAGATGTTCACTGCGAAAAAGCTATGGCTTATAAACCAACTAGTGGCTCATATGGAACACCACAAATATTAGTAAAAGCAATGTATAACAATAGCTTATATACCTCAGTGATGGTATACATACCTTAGTATGGTACAAGACACCTACATATGGAACACCACAAATATTAGTAAAGGCAATGTATAACAATAGCTTATATACCTTAGTGATGGTATACATACCTTAGTATGGTACGAGACAGCGAGACACCTTAGTATGATTCACAAACCGAGAATCATTAGTTCAATAACGACTATTAGTGGTGTTCCATATGAACCACTGATTGGTTTATACAACCGTAGGTTTTTCTCCGTGTTTGGGAGCTATGCTCTGGCTCACGAATTGATACTGGTCAAAACCAGCGGTATAATTGTATTTCTCGCAAAATTTTCTGAAACAAATTGCGGGATCACAAATCACAGATTCTTCCGAGAACTTCATATTTCCACTTTGATGTAAAATTCATCGGAGACTCACTTGCCAGTTCCGCGAATTTCATAACAAGTCACGGAATCGTTATCATTGGAACCATACAAAACAGACTCCGCCAACTAAATTTTTTTAGGTCAACAGCATCTGAATGAAGTTGTGCGATTCTGAAAATGAAGTGTCATTCACCTTTGCACGTAACTTTGCAACCGACTTCCGTCTCCCAAAGAGAAAGGTTGCGAGATATCCTCAAAATCGACCTCTTACAACCTTACCTCACAGTAATATACATGCTACTTGCTCTCAGAACTTGGCAACAATGGTCCATACAAACAAATTAAATTCGACGAAGTGTAGGTGCGTCAGTTCATCATAATTTCACGGATAGTTGAACCGCGCGAATACGGCGAAATCCTAATTGCAATTTATTTCAGCGGAGGAGGAAAAAAACTTGCACTACGACAGTGCGGAGCAGCTAAAATAAAGTTAAAATTGGCTGAAATATCTTGACTGAGCTTCAATGAAACGCCACTTAAGTAAATCACAGGCGCGCTCGTAAAACTTTAATTACTCCGGGATCCAGTTTAACGCAGCCCCTCGTCTCGGAATACTTCTTTCAGGACTTACGATTGGGGCAACGGAGAGTTAGGAAATCTTTATTTGAAACAACTACAAAGATTGGGAGGTTTCTTAGGAGAAGAAAGTAAGCATTAGTGACAGTGGCGTGGCGTGCTTTGCGATAAATCAATTAATTTTCCTTTTAAACCTACGTAAAAAGATCAATGAACAAGGTGTTCTCAACGAACACCTTAATAATCGATTCTTTACCAAAGCTTCAAATGGGAAAGTATCGATGATCGAGCATTCACTCCTCGCGTCTGATGGGTGAAGTTCTGGACGGTGAGTCTGGCCCGTAATTTTTGGGGGTCAATTATAGTGAATTTTGATGAAGTTTCTGGCTTTTTTTGAAATTTTATGAAGCCCCTCTCCCCCAACAATCGAGCATTTTTCGCCTCCTCAGATAAAATTTTGTCCCCCCCCCCCAAGGATTTGGCGGTGCATATTCTTACTTTTAAATATAAACGACGTAAGTCTGCAATCATATTATCTCGTTTGCGGTGTCTGAAAATCTCCGCCTCTAAGTTATTTTTTTAAAGGAGAAAAAATTGACATCATTCCTTGAAGTTTTGTGGTGTACTCTTTGCACAGATGAGGAAAATCACGGTAGTCTTAAAGAATTATTGCTGTTGAGTAGTTTTTCGTTTAAAAAATAAAGCAAGACAGGAAGTCTGCGACGTTGCAAACCGAGTTATGTGATTGCCGACTTACACCGTCGATATATTTTTATACTTACCATTTACCAAAACGGAAAAAAATTAAGAAGATTACTGGAAAACCAGCTCTTTCGACACTCTCAGATAAAATGATAATACATTTCGATGGTGAAACTACCAAACCATGTATCTCGGTTTGCGACGTCGCAGACTTCCTGTCATACTTCATGTTTTAAATGGAAAACTACTTAACGTCAATTCGTGATCACTTCCGTGACTTTTCCTCTTCGTGCGGAGAAAAATCTATTAAAATTGTAAGGAATGATATTGATTTGATCTCCTTCAAAAAAAGAAAATGTGAGCGGAGATTTTTAAACACCGCAAACGAGATACGTGGTCTGGTAGTTTCACCGTCGATTTGCGGGCAAATTCGCCATTTTCATTCGGAAGTGTTAAAAATAATTATTCGTATCTCGTTCAGGAGTTGATTTTCACACTATCACATTTCAACGAGAAAAAAACGAGAAAAAAACGAGACTTTTCCCCCGGTTCAGTCCTTCTTAAGTGGCGTACTGATTTCCGAGAGATCCTCGAATTCCAAACAAAACCCCACAAAACGACGAGGTGAACTACAGAAAGTTCAAACGGAGGAAAGAACCGCGACGAGACCAAATCTTAAGCCCTGTGGGTGAGTTCGCACGTCTGCCACGGAAAGTTCGCGCTCCCGTGCAACACTCGCGCACTTGCCAAATCACCTTTAAAAACAACAAAACCCCCCCATCATAAATACGTTTTCCTGCACGATCTGGCAGCGTCGTTCCGGCCGGGGAAAACGCCCGCGGCCGCCCGCGCGCAGAAAGCGAATTCTTGTCTCGGCGACGAGCCCCCGCAAGCGTCGAGGATGTTGCGGGAACGCGCCGGGTTTGCGGGGAAATTATGAGAAAATTGGTGTGAAATAGTGAAATATGGCAACGCTCCGCGGAAAAACTTGTTAAGCGCACCATATGTAGGTGAGGAGGTGGGGGTTAGAGCACACAAGCCTCGAACATCTGCGATGAGAGGTGAAAGACGCTCAGGTACTGGAAAAGTCACGGAGGGTGGGCGATTTTAATCGCTTGAAGATGTGAAATGTAAAGTGCAGTACTCTGTTCCCCTGTTAAATTCTAATTTTACTAAAAAAAAAAAAAAAAAAAGTCTAATATTTCAAAGTTTTTGGACCTTGGATCGATTAGTTTATCAAGAATCTTCGCTAATTTCAATACTTCTCTTGTAAAACGTTGGTCGGAAGAGGGGCAAATTAACAACTTAAAACTACTTTTAACAACTTCTTTATTTTAATTGAAATCTATTTGACTTGTCTTGCTCATCCTTGCTTTGCTTCAAGTTTAGAGTGCCTATTTTGATTAGAGTCACGGAGTTACAAAATGATAGTTATTTTGTGAGAAAATAGACACACTCACCACAATTTGGATCATTTTGCACTTTTCCATAGATAATTGTTCCCTGGTGTGAGGAATAACTGAACTGACTTCCATATACAAGAATAAAAGCTATCTAATTTAGAGTTTCAAATCTTGCCCCTTTAGTGTCAAAGTACCTCACAGCTGCCACCAGCGCAGAGGTCAAGTTGGAGATACTTATTGCACTCTTTGAAAGATAAGCGCCTTTTCTATTCCTCCAACACGCTCCTTCAATTTGATAGATGGCAACTTGAGCTACTTTGAGGTCCGAATAATTATTGTATCTCACTTTCACTATCTATACTATAAGCTCTCAAGCCTCCTAATTTTGCGAAACTGGTAACGCTTAGTTCCAGCGTTCTACCGGGGCGATTTTTATGATTTTTGCGGCTATCGACGGGCAATTGTCTCTAGATAAGCCAACTCTTTTCAGATTTTCAAAATATGGCCCAGGTTTTTTTATATTAAGTGGTAAAGTTGCGAATTCTCCCATTTAAACAATGTAAATTTATATTTTTTGTCATAGTTCGTTTGAGCGTTCTACCGGGCCGATTTCTAAGTTTTTTGCGGTAATCGACGGGTAATTGGCCCTAGATGAGCCCGCTTTATTCAGATTTTGGAAATAGGACCCAGGTTTTTTTACAATCACGTTATAAAAGTGAGTGAATTTTCAGAATGCTCC
Organism: Bemisia tabaci; assembly: GCF_001854935.1. Classification (NCBI taxonomy): domain Eukaryota; kingdom Metazoa; phylum Arthropoda; class Insecta; order Hemiptera; family Aleyrodidae; genus Bemisia; species Bemisia tabaci. Next base: position 845,949 of record NW_017547106.1, on the reverse strand, counting down.
GAGACTGCTACTGCTATGCGCGGGAGGATGCGCAGTGGTCGAGGAGGTTGCGCAGTAGCTGGGTAGCCTGCGCATTAGCTCTACACTTATCTACACAAGATTCGCCCCGACAGCCTCAGATAGAGCGGTGGCCGAGTCGTCAAAGACGTCGGATGCGTCCACTTTGATCAATGTGTGGGTTCGATTCCCGTCCCCCGGTACTCTTAATTATTTCCTGATCATCAATGTTCGTTGTTTTACTGCAATATTTCGTCAAGTAGTCATTCCAAAACGCGTCATTTAGACTTCAAAAAAATAATTTTGTTTCTTTATTCATCAAAACCAAAAATTATTTCATTCTAAAAGTAAAGTATACCTTATATCGTAATTTTTTAGGGGAAAAATAAAACTAACACCGATAGGAGGGTAAAAATAGGGCCGCGAAGCGGCCCATTGATGGCGCGGAGCGCCTTCAGGGGGTTGGGCCGCGTAGCGGCCAGGGGGCGCAGCCCCCTAGTTACTAATAAGTCGCTCTGATAGCGCAGTGAGCGCTCTGCGACACCCAACCGCCACTGATAGCGATCCTGCCAGAGCTCCTCCGGCACATCGCATCTCCTCATTTCCTGCCCTATCTCACTTTCAACTCTTGTTAAAACTGAAATATACAGCGCGGATCAAGGTCACTCAATGATGACTTAAGAATCAACCCGCTACATTCTATTGCATTTCAAATGAACCACATAACTTTAATTGGACTACATTTTGCAATTTGGCAATATAAACTCTAGCCCGGTTTAAAAACAACGTATGTGCCATTAGTTTCCCTATGCACATAAGTGTTTTTCCAGAGGAGCCAGAATTTATGGTTCCAAATTGCAAAATGCAGTCCAATTGTAACCCTACGTGTAAAAATATGGTTCTTATTTTACGTTAACATGGCGCACTCGTCAACTTAAAATTCTTCTGAAGAAGTTCACTGAAGCGGTAGAAAGTTCAAATCCCTGCATCTGGGGGCGTTGCTAGAACTGAGAAATCGGCTACATTTTCCTTCCTTCACGTGTGAAAAATGGAGCTACTCGAGCAAACTTTGCCGATGCTGGCCCATGCTAACCCAATCAGGCCGTCCACCGAACTTCATCTAATATTCCTCGTTGAAAACGCGCGTTGTCAATTTGCGCAGAGTTTCTATTCGCTTTAAGTTTGGTGGACGAGTTAACTCTTTTCAACGATGCAATTTTTCCACTCGATCGGAAGAAAAATCCGTGCAATTCTCGGTAGAGCATGCCCAAAAGTTTCCGAGCAACATTATAGCATTTTAAGTAGTTTAGATTACAATCATTAATCACAATTAGATCATGATAATTTAAAAACAAGCGATTTCCTTTGGCTTAATATTAATAAGAAATTGAAAATGTACAATATGAAATGTACAATATGTAGAATAAGGATAAATAGTGTCCTTCACTATTTGTCCGAGTACCCTAATTGTATATAACACGATTCTTCTCGCTTCGGGTGAGGCTGCTGTCGGCCCCATTCCAATTTGTAAAAAAGCAAATAAAATTTCCTACCAACAAGAAAAAAAAGAAGAAAAAAATACAATTTATGAAAGGAAGTTTTTTTATAGTTTAAGATGCAGTCACAGGTTTTTCGTATGATAGACCACGAATCGTGTTCCTTTTTTAGATGTTGATGACCTCTTTGAAGTAGAGATTAGAGTCTACTCAGATGCGGAGGCAAGAGCATAGTTCTAGATGAAGGGAGGGTACAGAAAATTTTAAAGGAAACTTACAACCGGAGGAAAAATTGGCCTTTGAGGAGGAGTGCACTTACCTGTAACAGAACAAAAGAAAAATGTTAAGATCAAATGCTGATTTAAAAAAAAAATAATCTCAGTATCAAAGGTCCAAATATATCCTAAATAATCACCTAAACATGTCATGGAGAGCGGTAACTATAGTAGAAACAGTGAAACTTAAGGACCATGAAGAACAGAAGAGGTAGCAAAAGTTGCGCCGATTTTGAACACATCGGTTACGATAAAATCAAGAAGCTTTTGATTCAAAGTCCGGGACGAAGTTTATTTACTTCATTCTACGTATAATGTTAACAGAAGATATTGACGGTAATATTAAAAATATACGCATATCGATTCGAGGATTTCAAAAATCCCGCTCTCTCTTTAATATTTCAAGATAAAACTGATTAATATTTTCACATTATAATTTTGAATATTATTGTTGATGTTAAACTTAAAATCATGGGAATTTCATTTCTTTCAATCCTTGAGAATAAAAACTGCTGGCTTTCCTGTCAAAAAAAACCAAAACAGAAGAAGGCAGAGATTTTGCACCCTGCGTTTTTTTTCCAAAATCACTGTTGCATAAATACGTACATTCTGGTGCCTACCGTCTGAGTCTAAACCCTTGCGGTAATTCATCCTAGTACTTTTTCAAGCTACGTGGACACATTAGCCTCGATAATCAACAGATTTTCCTCAAAATTTGACAACATCTTAAGAGCTCCCTTCGGCAATTCATCTTTCCACAGGCCACTACCGATGCACAGTTTTCTTAAGCAGCGAGCCACTCAAGGAACTTTTAGTTCTTCGAAAGTGCTTGTTCGTCGTTTTTTTCTTGGCCCGAATCACTACCGACCATGCAAATCGTCCCTCCTCTGACGTAAGGGTGTACCTCGATTCCCGCATGACCCTCAGAAAGCATGGGTTTAAATGTAAAGCAGGGCTCATGTGGAAGTCTATATACGCCCTATAGTCAAAGGAGCGACAAAATAGGTGGCTCGCACGGTCACTGAAGGGCTTCCCTCCGTGCACAATCACCCAACAGGCGTTTGACAGGCTAAGAAATAGTGTCACATACTTAAAACCCCGCTCGAAATAATTCGGTTTAAAACCCCGGGCGCCGAACGAAGATAATGACTGTGTGGCACAGATTTAGCGGAGGGTACAATGTGCTTTGGGAAAGCACCAAATATAAAATCAAATAACGGATTCACCTCAAAGAGACTTTTTAACCATAACGTTCAGTTCACCATTGCGCTTTAAATAATTTAAAATTTACTGTCCACAATTATTATGAATTACCATAATATTATTACAAAACCGGACCCAAGTAATGCAGCCCAGACCAAACATTTAGTGATGAAATTAAACGTGAATGTGAGATTAACCTCCTAAGTCCCCAGGGCAAGACGTCTTGCCATTTATTCTAGGAGTGCTAGAGACCTGATGGCAAATTGACTCCTCATTTTAGTTTTAATTTACGTCGCCAGAGCATTGCTCTGGCACCATTGAATGACTTATAGACGAGCTATTATGTTCTATGTTATGCAATAAAAGGGAGATTAATTTTTTTTGTCATTTTTGACGGTGTGAATAGAAAAATCGAATAAGATCAAGGACTGAAACTGAAACACATTCTGTAATATCCAGGTCCAAAAAAGCTAAAGCCCGTGCTAAAAAAAAAAAAAAAAAAAAAAAAAAAAAAGCAAATATACGGATAGCCTGTGTTCTTTTTAATTACTCTGCCTGCATTAATTATTTAATGGGGCAGATTTATGCTGGAAGCAAACATGTGCGAATCGAAATTAAAAAGAAAAGCAAAAAGAGAAGTTTCCAAATCCCACATGCACGTTTCTTTATGATTTAATTCGTTTGTGTGTACTGCCTCAGAGCATAAATACGCCCATACACAATTTTACGACAAGCAGAGGTTATACCCATTCAAAAACCGATCGACTTGAATCATCTTAATTACCACTTCCGGGAAATCTGAGATTGAATCATCTACCCCCTTCCCCTCCACAACTAAAGGAATGACACCCAAACAACTCCATACTTTGATCCACACTGTCTCATTACTGTCTGCCGCACCGAAATAGATCCCGAAAGCGAAGCAAAAACCCCCGACGTGAGAAGTTTCCCGAAACCGCGATCTCAATTAGCCCTACCACCTTGCATTGCCACTTGGAAGTCTTCGGGAACAACATGCAATCAATTTCGGTTCCGACAACCCTTTTAACTGCCGCGGGGTTATTCACGTTATCAGCGCGGGTCGCGGGGGTGGGGGCGTCAGGTGACAGAATTTGATGTAAGACTAAAACCTGACGCCAAAACTTAGGAGCTGTCTCATTAGACTTGTAAAACGGGAACATGGGACCGCCATCCCGCTCCCTCAAGGAACGCGCGCCGGCGTTGCCAAAATTCTCGTTACTTTGGCAACGCGATGAGTCTCCTCTCCTTAGGAGGAACCGATAAATCAGTAGCAGGGTGTCTACTAAAACAGGCTGATCAAAAATAAGTACTTTTACAGTACTTCTTCAGTACCTTATCAAGAAATTCAGTTCCTTCTCCAACGGAAAAATCCTGTACTTTTTCAGTACCTCCATTTGACGAAATTCGAAAAATTTCAAAAATTTGAAATTGCGACAAAAATGAAATAAAATTAAAAAAATTCCGGACCTGTTCGCGAAATTTCCGTACTTTTTCACTACTTCCGGACCGCCCTTAACATAACCAGTGCTATTTCCGGATTTTCGGAAATTCCGGACTTGTAGACACCCTGCAGTTGTCTCCTTGAAATTAAAAGTGCATAAACTAAACAAAAGCAGTGAACGCACGGGTCGTTAGACAGTATGTTGGAGTTTTTTAACCAACGTGCGAGTTTTTCAGCTTCATGCTGAATTTTTAACGCACACTGGCTAAAAAAACTCCAACAAACTATCTCACGTCATAGTAGTCTGCGAGCCATTCCCTTACGTACGATTTGCGTAGTCCGCATCACTTATTTTCAAATTTTTCATTTTTACGCGCCTGCGAGCACTTTCTGCTTAGCCTTTGGTAACAGTTTTGCCTGGAGAGAAATGGAAAAAAATCTTGGTGTATGATGTCATCCACCGCGGTGGTGCATACCTTCTTGTACCTTGGTTTAATCCGTGTCTAACAATAAAGCGAGGAAACAATTTGAATGTGCGTATCATAAATGAATCGAGTTTATCAGAAAAGAACCAACCCGCATGAAGTTGAAACGGAGAAAAAGAGCTTTGGAGTTTTATTTCTCCATGCATAAGACTCAATGTAGAAAGTAAACCTTAACCCTTCCTTTCACAAACTAATATTTTTTTTTTCGACTTTGAGTTTTGGTAAGAAGAAGATATACAACTAGAGAAGCTCAAAGACAATCTTAACTCAATTTTTTTGAAAACGTGGGTTGGGTCCTTTTTGATGAACTCAGTCCAAACTGAAGGTGGAAGATTTTGATATACATTGGTTGTGGATGACGTCATACGCCTTGATTTTCAAAGGACAATATCTCCTTTAATATTGAAAGTAGAAGCTTATTATTTCATGGACAGAACTCATAATTTCACGTTATTTTCTAATCTATAAGCTGAAGCCATTCAGCCGCAATTATATTCCTAGTACAAAAAGATATTCTGAAAAATTGAAGGATAAATGGACTGAGTTAATCAGAAAGGGACCAAACCATATTTTGGAAAAAATTGAGTTATGCGTGGTTTTGAACTCAACCACTGCTCTACTATCTATCGCCAAAAATTCAAAGTTTTTATTGGAGCAAATTTTGCAGAAATTGAACTTGAAGTTTACCTTTTACACTGAGTCTTATGCAGGAGCCAAAATTTGAACCTCTTTTTCTCGGTTCGATCCCGATGTGGCTTGGTTCCTTTCTGTTTAACTCCGTCCAAATATGCAAAAGTTTCCTAGAAAATACGTATTTCATTGAATGGAACTCGGAAAGTTCATACAGCGTCCTCCCTTGCGAACGGGAAGCTGAGGGACTTAAACAAACACGGGAGCTCCGATCAGATCGGCGACGCCCCTCGAGTGTGCACGTGGCCGGCATGATGCTCACCCCCCTCCCACCCCCGTGTTTAGGGGTTGGGAAAGAGCGGAGTGCATTTAAGTTGTTAATACACTTTTAAACGACTCCGGGCATGATAATCGATGAATCAAACAAGCTGGGTGGGTGCGCCCGCTGCGCGAGGGGCAGAACTTATTATGTGTTGCTCGTCTGTGAGCTAAAACCATAAAAATGCGATTCTGTGACTGCACCTAAATAAAAGTAACCTTTTTTTTTAAATTTAAATAAGTAAATTCGTTTATCTCACTTCTCTTAGCATAAGTATGTACATTATAGTCCGGCAGGATACTTTTTTCATCCCCCGATGACTCAGAGTAACCTATACGGTTTTGGTAATTTTAAGCAAAAATTTGGTTGATCTATCAAGTTCTTTTGATTGGTTTGATCGAAAAGAAAAAAAAAACTGGAAGGTTCCCAAAATAACCATGAACACGCAAATTCTTGACTGTATAACGCAAAAAGAACCGCATGTTGCAAACAGGGTGTCGCTAAGATGGTGCAATTTTTTGTACCTTGGAAATATAAACTGATCATCTAAACAAAATCTAATCTGAAAATGTTACTGACCATCTAAACAAGTTTTATCCTTACTCCCGATAAACTACGAATTTAAGACAAAAATTACCTTCGTAAATTTAATTTTTGCACGATTTCAGTAAATTTTTGCAAAGAATGTAAGTTGCATAGTCCTAACAACATTGGAATGCTCCTAGTACCTTTTCGCAAAATGCAATCCAAGTATTCTTTCTGCTTACTCTGGATTAGAGCCCCTTTATAGAGACAGTTAAGACAACACGGCTCATGGATGTCACAAACAGGAATAAAGATTACAGAAATTGACAGTTTTTCGTAATCTTTGATCGGCTCATTCTCAAATTCCTTTCTCCGTTCCTCCTCTCATTCCGTTTGTTTCTTGTCGAACCCGTCATTCCCCGGTCCATTCTAGATAATAATCTTTGCAATTGGTGAACCACTGGAAAAAAAACACATTGGATCTATAGAGTCCAGACTCTTGAAAACATTGACAGGAAAATGGACTCTTGATTCAATCAGATTTAAGCTTAAATCAAGAACCATGCCTCTTAATTTAAGCGGATTTCCTTTTGATTTAAGCTTAGATCTGATTGAATCAAGAGTATTTTTTCTTGTCGATGTTTTAAAGAGTCTGGACTCTAGATCCAATGTGTTTTTTCCCCCAGTGAACTGTAATCTTTATTCCCGTTTGTGACACTGTGAAGGCCTAAAATACGGGAACCAATCAGAAACGGATTCGCATTGTCTTTACTCTCAGTATAAAGGGACTCTGCTCTGGATTCTGAGTCATAAAACGCCACGTTCGGCAACCGTGTGAGGGTAGCACCACGCATGAGAGTGGAAAGTTGGGCGCGGGAGCTTTTTCGGGAAAGTTGCGAGTGGCGGCGCTTGCGTTTCGCCACCGGCGACCACCACCGCACCACACTGCCGTGACAGCGAATAGAGCAGAAGTGCGTTTCTGTATGAGCCATAGTTGGCACATGTTTTTACGTGTCTCGAGGCTCATCCCAGGACGCACTTGCTGCTCTCTTCGATATCGCTGCAGCACAGGTGGAACGAGCCCGGGAACCCGACGGCACGGGAACACACGCCGCGGAACGGGGTGGAAAGGGAACCGGGTTGATGAATTGAACATGAATATGGAACGGGCAGCAACGAACCGACACCCGCTAGCGAACCCCCAGCGCCATTGACAGCTCGAACGCACCACCTAATTCGCATACACGGATAGTTTCCGTGTTTACGGTTACTGTATAGACAGTTTCAACACACAACTTTGGTTAATACGGGAAGCAAAACACAAAATGGATTGCATTTTGCAAAAAGGAACCACTAGCATTGCAATGAAGCTAAGATTGCGCAACTTCATCCTTTACAATAAAATTGCGGAAATCGTGAAAAACGATGAAATTTAGATGGTAATTTTTGTCTTAAATTCACAGTTTTTAGCGAGTAAAATAGAAACTATTAATGGATAATCGGGGTTTTCCTCCAAGACAAAAGAAGTTGCACAATCTAAGCAACATTGCAATGCTAGTGGTTCCTTTTTGCAAAATGCAATCCAAATAATCCTAGCTTTCGATTGATGATTTCAAAAGAAAATGCCAGTCATTAGTCAGTCATCTTGAAGTTCAAAAAAAAAGAAAAAAAAAAAAAAAAAAAAAAAAAAAGAGCGGTGAATAGGTCCCAACGTCGCAATTGGAGGAATGCATTTTTTTAGTCTCTTCATTGTTTTCTTCGCTAAATTCACCGAAAACTTTACCAAAATCAACACAAAATTTGTGTTGGTTTGTGATTCACACTTCTTATATTAACAATAAATAACACAAGAACACCAATATTTTTATCAGAGCGTACACAGTTAGTAATTTCCGTGTTTGCGCTTATTTTGTGGGTTACTTTTCTTTTGATTCAAATTTTCGCAAGTGGATTTTGTTATTTTAAGTTATAGGTAAATTTTGACTTACTGCCAACCTACGTTACAACAAACGGAAAATCCCTTCGGGCGACGGTGCACCTACACTGATTAAACTATTTGTGTTCTCAGTAGGATCTGTATTCCAAAATACTACAGACCTACGCCGGCTGTAAGATTTCCTATAGCCTCCATTGCCGGCTATAAAATTTCTTATAGCCATTTACAGCCAATGGCGAAAAAGCTACACCCAGGCGATAAACTGTACAGCCCGGCGATAGGAACTGTATAGCCCGAGGATAGGAACTATACCCCAGCTGTTTTATTTAATATCGTTTCGTACAGTCTGGCTGTACTTTTAATTTTCTACCCTTTCTACAGCCAGTAATTTAATATAGTTTCGTAAAGTCCGGCTGAACTTAAAATTTTCTTCCCTTTCTACGGCCAGCTTTATGATTTCCTATCGCCTTCTACAGCCGGTTATACGAATTCCAATGGTACTTTGAAACGCATCTCCTATTGCCAATTTTTACACAAAAATTTTTATTGAATTTCTCCTCTTTTTTTTTGCAGTTCACTTGGCTTCTATTCCTGTTCATTTAGTAACTTAGGAATCTACAGGCACCTATAGACATGAGTTTTATCATAGAGATTATTTTATTGTTAGTAGACATCAGAGAGATTTTTCATTTCAATAATCGTAGTCTGATCAAAGGGCGTGCCCTGTTCCTGAGTTGTAGCACATAATCTCCAGCCTGTATTTCCACATTGTTGTACCACATGGCACACAATGTCAGACAAGGGCAAGGAAATGATGGATGCAGAGTTTTCTGTGGGCAAAGAACAAAGCACTGCCGGTTGCCGATTTATTTGCTTTCAGGCACCTCAAAGCAGTGCGGGTTGCGGGTTCAACATAGAGGCCGGCTCGCCCGAGGGTCAGAAACTTTTGGAGGTAACCAAAGCTCTCGTTTAACACTCGGCAAAATTCAGGTCAGAGTCATTCAAAGTCGAGTTCATCTCCGTCTAATTTAAGGTTAAAAATGTCCGCAGAATTTTCTAAAAAAAAAAAAAATTCTATAAAAAACTTAGCGGAGTCCAGTATGCACCCCGAAGAGCGAATATGCCAAGAAATATTTATAAACACCTGGAAGGAGGATCCTTTTTTCAAGAGTACCTATCTTCGGTAAAGATAAATCAAAATAAATTGCGCGTTTCCTGCATTCGAGAGTTGGCCCTTCCGGTATGCGATTTTGGGAAATTTCGATTTATTTTAAGGCTTAATTTAAGATTTTTTGAAAAATTGTCGTCCCCTTTCTGGCAAATTGTTCCTCCCCTCAACAGAAGTCATACCGATTTTTTGAAAAATTGTCGTCCCTTTCCTGGCAAATTGTTCCTCCCCTCAACAGATGTCATACCGATTTTTTGAAAAATTGTCGTCCCCTTTCTGGCAAATTGTTCCTCCCCTAAACAGATGTCATTCCACCCCTTTGGATTTGTCTGAAAATGTTAGACAAAGCGACAAATATAAAAGACAGGGGGAAAATGGGGCAATCCTATTGGTTGGGCGGGTCGTTGTGATGGACAAAGGAAGTATGTATAATAGATTAACCAACGGCAACCGACAAGAGATCCTACAGTTTTAGTCCATAATTTTCCCCTTCAGTCTATAAGAACCACTCGTTTGAACCAATTGGATCACTCCATACTTACTCCCTATTGCTTCTTTGTTTGTCACTTCGTCTATCAATTTCAATAATCAGCCCGCAGGATAACCTTTCAAGTAAAATAATTTTACTTGTCTTGAGCCTTTAAAATGAGAAAATCTTGAAAGACTTAACCTACTGAGCACAATCAATTTGTCGTTCAGGAACGAAGGAACGTAACTGCATACCAAGTTTGCAAAATTCACTCAAACAATGAAATTTTTTACAAAAATGCACATGTACAAACTTCCCCCCAAAATGTCTCTAGTTTTTGCTCAAAATCAGAGGAAAAATCAGTGAAATGTCCAGTTAGAGGTGCTCGAGATTCTCGTGAGAGTGCAGTGTGCAAAAAGAAATTGGCAACGTTGGAATGTAGATACGATTCTCCGTGAGGAGAGCGACGAATTATATCCTGCTTTTCGAAAATAAGAGAGAAGTAAAAAGTCTGATAGATACAAATTTTTAAGAGCAGCCCGAGGTAAAAATAACAGTGGAAAAAACAAGGAGAAAAACGGGAAACAAGGCTAAAAATACACAATTAATAAAACCCGAGACGTTTCGACTCAAAATTGAGTCATTTTCAGTCGGAAAAAATAAAAATTTAAAAAAAAACAACGATGAAAAACCTGAGCCCTACATAGTGGTGGCCGGGATCTGAGAAAAAAAGAAAATTATAATTATATATTTTTATATATTAATAATATTAATAATATACATGATATATACCTTATATTTATAATCAGTTCTGATTCGGGATCCCTCATTTCCACGTTGAGTACCGCAGAAAACATACTCAGCCGTCAAAACCGCGGCTGCACATTTTGGCAACGAGGCATCAAACCACCGCAAAACGAGATTGGCAGCGTTTTATCACAGGTTTTATGTTTAATCCCCTCTCCCTCCCGAGTCCAGATGAGGCGAGTAACAATGCGTTATGATATTAGCCGCCTGAATTCGCTCGGCAGAACGGAGCAGCGATTTTTCAGGAAAGTTCCGACTCGGGAAAGCTGTTCGCCGGTCTGAACTTTGCCGCACTCGCAACGGAATCCACCGGAGCGTTGAATTATTAACTGAAAGTTTTCCGCGGTTCATAACCGGGCCGGCTCCGAGCTTTGCGTTCAACCTCGCCGCGGTTTGCATCGGGAATAGATCGCTTTTCAGACAAAAGAGAGCGGAATGTCAAATTAACTTGATTATAAAATGAGCGAGGGCTCATTGCTGCCGTGCTTAGGACAAACGCCGTATGAGCCAACAGGCGTTGCCAAATTTCTCCCGACAAATCACGAATTTTCAGGGAAATTTGTGACATATTTCTATGCCGTTTCCCGGAGAAATTCGCTCGTGATTTTATTTTAAAAGGCTGAAAATTTCGCGGGAAAATCTGCCGTGCTACGAAAAAACGCGAAACTGCGCGTCGATCATCAAAACGCCTTCACTTTCTTGAATACTTCACGCACATCCATAAAGTTAAAATAGTTGCATGCTGCGCCTGACCCACATCAGCGGAGGTAGCCCATTCAGATAGTTCGTTTATCTATACTGCCGTGCTTAGGAAGAATGCCGTATGAACATTCGAGAGTTGCCAAATTTCCTTCGATGAAATGTTTACTTTTAACGAAAGTTATGAACATTTTTCCTTACAATTTTCAAGAACTTCAGGAGAAATTGCGAACAAAATTATCTAAAAATTTGAAGAAAAATATGCACAAGTTTACCGACGAGTTGGGGTTTTGTCAAAGGAAATTTGGCGCATTAAAGTTCATACGGCGTCTATCCTTGGCACGGCAGAAATTTTTATAACATCTCTCAAAAATAAGTATTTTCTAGGGATAAATTTGGTATTATTCGAATGGCTATTCGACGAGCTCTAACATTGAGTCATATGTAAAGGAGCAAAACCCAAACCCTCTTCTTCTCGGTTCAAATCTTCATGAGACGTGGTCCCATCTGTTGAACTCTTGATACAAAAGTTGACTCTACGGCTATGGTCCGTGATGAATAGTTTGCAAGGCGTTTGTGCGATAACTATTCAAGCTCTTGTGTGGGTTATATTGCCGTCGGCCGAAATTGAAGGCGCAATGTACTTTTTTGATGACGCGACTGCCTATCAGGTGTTTGAGATAATGCACGCACGGCGATTTGGTGGATGAGGACAACAAAAATGATCGTTAGTAGATTTTCACACAACGAAAATCATTCATTCCTCTCCCCCCCCCCAAATTGAAGTCAATTTATTTTTATACTTTTGACTACTTTTGAGCCTCAGATTTTCTTTTTTCGTTTTTATGACCAGAAAAATCTGAAGTCTCCAATTTTATATTTCTCTGTGAAGTAAATCTAAAAAGCAAGACAGGAAAATCTCCTTTTCCTCTACATTTTTTTATAATTCTTTAGTTCAGCTACTCAAAGTTTTCGATTCCAATCCACTCAGCTTTGTTTGAACGTGTTCATGCTAACAGGTACTATGTGCCTTGTACGGATTAATTGAAGACAAAACTAACTATAGAGCAAATAAATCCGATGTACATAGTTCTTTTTTTCACTGCATTTGCCTATAGTTCTTTTGAGCATAAGTATAAATATACGCCCATTTTAAACAGAAAATCTATTATCCCAAAATTTGAGTTTTTTGTGACGAATGAGTTACAAAAATAAGAGATTTTTCATTTTGATTCTATTTGTGTCTTTATAGAAGTGTACGATCTTAAGTTTTAGTATGCGGGTTCCGTTGCAAAAAACAGATATCATAGACGCTCCTATCTTAAAAAAACATCGCCCTCTTAAAAAGGAAGAAAAGTTCTTTCTCAACCGCGGGTCAGTTAGTGGGGAAAGGTGGAGAGTGGATGAATACGAGATAAATTAAATTTTTCACCCGAAATCTAAATATTGAAACAATAATGGGATTGGATGCGCATCGTGGGCAAATAATTTATTGAGAGGGGCTCCGTTATCGCTCTACCGGAACAGTGCTGTCAAATAGGGCTTACAAATCGTCGAATTAACTCAAAACGAAATAATGTTAGGATTGAAGTGGGTATCTTTCGAAAAAGAGAATGACTGGATTGAATCCAGAAATGTGCCGAGTTCACTAAGTTTCATTAAGATTTAACGGGAAAAAAAGAGATTGAAAGTTTAGTTCCACCATAGGACTCCAAGTTAGGCACAAAGTTTTACGATCATTTTCATGATCAACATTTTTTTCTCGAATTTGGAGACCACAATGGAAGTACGAGTTCTCGTTTTGGATAACGAAACACAGACAGTTTTTTCTCTTGAGATATTTTTTGACTTAAAGCGTCGTTTCTTGTAGACAATTGATTGATTTATTTATTTATTTATTTTTTTTTAGTCAGTTTTTTTAGTTAAAGAAACGTTGGTTTGCTATCGTTCTTTTGGCTTAAACTTAACGATACCAAAACGACACTTTTAAACTGAACAAAACTGATGCTGAGCTGAATCCGCACTGATTTAACTAAAAAAAAAAACCAAAATTTGTTCGACAAGAAACAACGATTTAAATTAAAATAATACCTCAAAATTTTTTCCCCGTGTACGTTTTGCAATATTACAGGCCACAGCCAGGGTAGCAAAATTTCATGAAAAACAAAATCTTGAAATTTCACCTGAAACATTATATGGTATTTCAGAAATTTCTGAAAAATATTGAAAAATATCGGTTCCTTTTCATGTTTCGCAAAATGTAAAAATTGTGACTTTCTTCTATTCTGGTGTGTTTGAGTGCGGGTTGCATACTTTGCCTAGCCCCTGAAATATTTCGAAGCCGCGTGAAATTTCATGAAATATTTCACAGCCTCGTGAAATTTCATGAAATATTTCACGGACTCTTGAAATTTCATGAAATTTTTCACAGACTCTGGAAATTTTAAGAAATATTTCAATGAAATTTCCAATGTTTTATTCCTCTCTGACGTTTCGTGCCACCCTGGCCGGGGCATCTTGTTTCGTTTCCTCGCACAGAATAACAATAAAAATATGTTTGAGGTTAAACCTGGCACTGAGGCCGTAGCGTGGCTTATTAATAAGAAAACACGTGTTGCTGTGCCCCTAACGAGATCGTATTAGCCGTCTAATGATTTATTCGGCGGAACAGCCGATAAATACTCGGACGAAACTCGACTCTGCGGTGTTCTGCTGTTGTGAGTGTTGTGGCCCATCACGGCCCAGCGTGCTATCCAGACAACATCTCCCCCGCCTCTCCAACGCCGCACCGCTGAGGAGGCGGGAGGTCCTAAATTTGTTCTCCTAACGTTGGGCGTTTACTCGGTAATCGCGGAGATTCGATCCATCGAAGAATTGCGAAAAAGTTGTTCAGTCGGATGGATAAGTGAATCAGTGAGTTGGAAAACACACCAACTCTGGTTTCTTTCGATTATCACTTTTTTACGGTTTAGTAACACTTACGGATAGACGCATCTGCACGCAAAAGGAAATTTCGAAATTGCAATCGGAAGTGCTCGAAACAGCGACAGGAAAAGGGAAGAATCTAGGTATTTCATTGGAAATACCAATTTTTGGCCATTTCAAGGGAAACGGGTCACCGTCCGATTTTGCGGTTTTCCTTTTTCGGTTCAGTATACCTTGTACCAACAAGTTATATAAATATTCAAGCGTTATTCAGGTCGAAAAATATAAATTTTTTAGGGCAGACTATGAAAAATCAGTATCTGAAAGTCGGTGAGAACGAAAACACACCAATTCGGAAATTTTTAAACGCTTAATTCTCAGGCATCAAACATGGTGTATCAATTTCAACTTGGTGCCTTACAAAGTCTCTAAGTACTTGTCCTTTGGCACCAAAAAGGTTTTTCTTAAACTAACTTCTTCGCCCGCTGCGCAGTTTTAGGTGTTTCCTGAACAATTTTTTTTCCGAGTTGGTGTGTTTTCGAACTCTCTGATTCAAATCCAACCCATATCAGCCTATTAGATCAGTTGCGCTGGTCATAGAATAGTATTTTGAATTTATTCAGAAATCTTATACAGATGTGTTACTTTGAAATGAAGTTCATCCATAATCATTCATTACGTATCCCTATCCATATGCATGAGATCGGTAAAGGTATGCATTCAAACACAGAAACTGGGTGGGAGACACAATGATCAGTGAAAAATAAAACATAGCTAATCTAAATTGACCGAATTATCGCGGAATCACTTTATTTTTACACAGGAGGAAGCAATCAACTGAGGACGTCTTGACGGCGAACAGCACTCTCCCATCAGCCGATGAGTCATTCATCCGGCAAAAATAAAATGAATAACGGTCGAAAGAATGAGGAAACCGAATCAAATTTAGTAGTTATTCGGACTCGTGCCAAAACAATTTGTCCTAAAATCTGTGGGGTTAGTTCGGCGCAAAGTGGGCATAAAACTTAGCCACCGCTGGGTTTTAATGCGTCGATCTAAGTGTAACTTGTACGCTAATTAAGTAAAAAATGTTGAAGATGTGCCATAGCCGGATTTACCTACTTGCCGCCCATGGGCCGCCTGTATTTTGCCGCCCTCTTCTCATTCATTTTGAAACATCAATAAAAACCATCAAGTGAACGTGCCGGAGGGAGAAGGGTGCATAAGACGCGTTCACTCGTGTTGGACACATTTTTTGCGTAAACCCTATCAACACTACTAGCAAAAGTTCACGGAACTTCGCGCGAAAGTTCAGTTCCGTAAACCTACCTCTGTGTGGACAAGGCCTTTCATTTGTAAGAAATGCACTAATAAATTAAGAAAGAACAAACATAAATGTGGTTTAATAATTTTAACTTCCGCCGCCGTGCCGCGCTGACCACGCTGTGTTTGGCGCAATGCGTGAAGTATTCATGTAGTCTTGTAGGCACTGTGCGTTTCACGCCGCGCCGACCGCTGTGCCGGCGCTGTTGACCGTACGGTTTGACGCAATGCGTGAAGTATTCATGCAGTCTCGTAGGCGCTAATATGTGTTACATGCCGACTGCCGCGCCGAGGGCTTCTCCTTTTCATCTCAAGTCCTCGTCATCATTTCTCTCTGCGCCGCGCCGCGCGCCGCTCCGGGCCAAATTACGTGTTTAGTTTCTTTCTTAAATCAACTAATTAAAGGTGCGCAGTCTTTTATATCACCGAAATACGACAAAATTAGAAATTAATGAACTCTCAGGAATGAGATTTTGTCACCTTTTCTTGTTCGTAATTTTTTTCTGAATCCGATTTTTTTGTACCTGTATTTAAAACAATTGCAAAATCTGCCGCCCCCTAATTTTGCCGCCATGGGCCGCGGCCCATGTGGCCACCCCCTTAATCCGGACCTGAGATGTGCATGTAAATATGATGTAGGAAGGGATATAATATACATTTTATAAGTGTAAAAATGAGAGGCAAGTTTAACTGATAACGTCATTCACAAGTGCACTTATTTTTCCTCGTTCAGTAAATGGCTCCGCGTTTAGCTTGCGATTTTTGAATCAAGATTCGGTCGCTTGGATGCCTCCGCTGTGTCATGGAAAAACGCCATATAAGCCTTCAAATGCTGCCACATTTTCTCTGACAAACCACGAATTGCCGGGAGAATTTGTGAGTACTTTTCTTCCAATGGAGATGTTGCACGTGTGAGGGATTTGCGATTTGACCATTGACTCTTATGTAAAAGTTCGCGAGAAACACGATGGTGCTACTGGTTTTCTCTGAAATCATCTTCCAAGCTCAAATAAAGCTCTCAAAGTGAGACCAAAATGGGGGGATATCCCACGCTATCCTGAGAGTCCACCTCTACATCAAGACAAACTCTCCATTCAAAGATAGGGAGCAAATACATTGACAGGGCTGCCACTTTATTTGGGGACTCCACAACTGAAAACACGGCAACCCTGCTAATGTATTTGCTCCCTATCTTTGAATGGAGAGTTTGTCTTGATGTAGACGTGGACTCTCAGGGTAGGGTGGGATATCCCCTCCATTTTGGCCTCAACTTGAGAGCTATTTCGAGCTTGGGAATTGATTTCAGAGAAAACCAGTGGTACCATCGTGTTTCTCGCAAACTTTTACGTAAGAATCAATGGTCAAATCGCAAATCCCTCACACATGCAACGTCTCCCTTTTTCGGAAAATGCTGATGGTACTTAGATCAAGAGTGTCTGAAAATTTCAAATAAAAATATTCACGAATTCCATCAAAAATGAATCTTTCCTGAGAGGAAATGTGACAACGTTTGAATGCTCATACGGCGTTTTTCCCTAGCAAGGCAGACCTGCCCAGTGGTTCCCGTCACTACCCATAAACGCAAAAATCTCTCAAAAAACCGGTCATCGATTCCGGCAGGATCCATTAGGACCGTCTGGGCAACATTAACCGTGTTGTGTTTTCGCGTGGATTAATAAAACTCCTCCCCCTCACCAGCGGCGTGGCGTGAGCTATCGATTATCGATAATTTGCCATTTGAGGCCATGTTAAAGAATCGATCATTAAGGTATTCGTCGGAAACGTCCTGAGAATCGATCCTTTTCCACAGGTTTAAATGGCAGAACAATCGATCTATCGCAGAGCATCTCCTTTAATGGAGGCGGGCATCCCCGACTCGTTTCCTCTCCGCGGATATTGTTTATTTACGCACACACGCACACACACGCGGAGCGCGGAACATTTTTATGCTTTTTAGATTATGATAAGCTACACGAAACTTGTCATAATCCTAATAAGAGCGGCTGAATTATTGCGGAGCGGAATGGAAGGTGGCTTAAATTAAGCGCGTGTTTTTTCCCCCTGCTTATTTGATTTGGACTCGAGTCCGGGCACCAGTGGCGTGGTGCGCGTTGCGATATATCGATTGATCCGCCGTTTAACCTATGGAAAAGGATCGATAAACATGGTGTCCGCAACGAACACCTTGATAATCGATTCTATAACATAGTTTCGAATGGGTAAATATCGATAATCGATCGTTCACGCCTCGCCACTGCTGAGCACCTGGTTTGTATTAGAGGGTGACATGCATTAGAACGAGGATTAAGAAGGCGAGGGCATTTTTCGTAAAGCTTAATGTACTCCCTTCCGAGTCCTTGTAATATCTTGAAGTGGGCAGTGTGCTCAGAAAAAAAAGAAAAAAAAGAAAGAAAAAAAACGGTTAAATTTACGGTGTGAACTCCAACTTGAACCTATATTTACGCTATAAAGGAAGTATACACGAACACAAAACATTATAAAACTGAAAAAAGCCGCGGGGTATATAGAGACATTCCGTCCGTTCCGGGCTCAGAGACTAAATGTTCCAGGTTCTGGAGCCGTAGCTTTGACCGCTCCGGGTGTTATAACCGGAACTTTGGGCCTCTGAACACGGGAAGTGGACAGTATATGTTTATACAGCCCTTGTAAGTACGGCTTCCACGTCCACAGCCGGAGTTTTTTTTTAGTAAATCGCGATAACATGTTTACGATGCAGTCACAACTACAAATTTTGGATCGTTGGCGTTATTAGTAACAACAATGGCTGATCTCTAGGTATTCAACTTATGCTTCATACTATCATTCTAGATCACCCTATCTATAGTCTCTAGATCGTTGCATTAACTTACTCTCGTACTCTCTTATACACTGGAGAAAAAAAAAGAGAGAGAAAAAAAAAAAAAAACATTAGATCTAGAGTCCAGACTCTTGAAAACATTGACAAGAAAAAATACTCTTGATTCAATCAGATTTTTACTGAAATCAAAAGGAAACCCGCTCAAAGAGGCTTGGTTCTTGATTTAAGCAAAAATCCGATTGAATCATGAGTATTTTTTCTTGTCGATGTCTTTAAGAGTCTGAACTCTAGATCGAATGTGTTTTTTTTCCAGTGTAGGTACTCTAACCTTGCCTAGAAACCCATCATGTTCTTCCGTCTGATAAACGACAAACAAATTTGAGGGAGACCTCCCTTTTCCTTAAATCACGACGCAAGTGTGTTACCTATACAAATGACTCGTGATAAAACTTAAAAAATAAAAAAAAAAATCTTACACCCACGTCATATTATTTTCTGATCCCGGCGATAAAAACCCGCCCCGTTTCAACCCACCGATTTCTATCACACGCTAATTAGGGCGCGCCGTGCAGGATCAGGACGCCAATTACAGCGCTCCAGCCGTTCACCGTTTAGCGCAGATTAACATCTCAAAGATGACGCGCTCCGGGTAAATATTTGAACTCGGGCGCTCACCGCAATCCGATCGCACCTTTCCGACCTATCGAAAATCGACCCTTTCCTCGCGCGGTATCCTCGCTATCAGTGGCGTGGCGTGCTTTGCGATATATCGATTGTTATGCCATTTAAACCTATGGAAAAGGATCGATAAATAGGGTGTTCGCAGCGAACACCTTAATAATCGATTCTTTACCATAGGTTTGAATGGCATAACAATCGATACATCGCAATTCACGCCACGCCTCTGTCCCCCTTCCTCCACTCCGAATACAATAGCGGGGCGGGCCAAGAGAAAGGGGATTAATCAAGGCCGATTATGCTCAACCACTAACGAGATAATCGCTTGATTAGAGTTGTAACGCGGCGGCGGCGGAGGGCGGACACACCTGTTGGGATTCTTGGAGTACTGCGTGTGGTATTTTTCTCCCCTTTGACGCGGTTTTAGCTAGGGCTGTGTAGTGAGCATAGCCGGCGTACATTTTTGCACCCGGGGAGGCGAACCCTTCTCGGAGGGTTGAAAACAAGGGGGAGGAACGGGAAGATTACGATCTATAAATTCACCTGTGAATCAGTGTCGGGCTCGAGAATTACGATGAGTGTGATTATATTAACGGATGCTGTTCATTGTTGCGATTTTAATTCAAAGGTAGATCTCATGCCTCTGGTACGATATATTTTATCAAAGGGTTCGCCTCTCGGACCACTACGCAACCCAAATCGGTAGCGGACGCTCTGCGATCTTAAAGGGCTGTATTCTGGTTCTTATTTAGGGTTGCTACTTTCTAATGACTCGGAAATTACTCCAATTTTTCCCGATGATCCCGAGTTTTCCACTACATAGGCGGATCTATATGGGGCGTGCCCCTCCTCCCCACCAACTTCCCTATTTCACCTGAAAAAAAGGATGAAGGAAAAGTGATAAGAGATAGAAGAGAGGAACGGAAGAAAGAAGAAGGAATGACGCTTATAATTGATGATAATCAAGAAGAAAATGATATGAACTGGATTTTAGATGATTTAAAATTTCGAAAATTCTCTAGGGGAAGCCCCCCGACCCCCGTTCCGGCCCCCTTTTCGACGTTCTGGATCCCCCTATTAGTCATAGGAACCGAATTTCAGTAACACTGGAAAAAAAAACATTGGATCTAGAGGACGCCGAGCAGAACATCGTGCATGAAATTATGACCAAACAGCTTGTCTGGTATGGTCATGTTCAACGAATGGCGGATGAGAGGTTGCCTAAGAAGGTACTAGATTGGGTTCCTCCTGGAACAAGACGTAGGGGATGTCCAGCAAAATCGTGGATAGGTGGCATTCAAGATGAAATCACAAGATGCCATTTACCAGATGACCTCTGGATCGATAGGCAAGGGTGGCGATTAGGTGTCGCAGAGCGCCCGGGCACGCTGTAAAGCGACTCGAATGTATGTATCTAGAGTCCAGACTCTAAAAAACGTCGACAAGAAAAAGTACTCTTGATTCAATCAGAATCTAGCTTAAATCAAGAACCAAGCCTCTTAATTTAAACGGATTCCGTTTTGATATAAGCAAAAACCCGATTGAATCAAGAGGATTTTTTCTTGTCAATCTTTTCAAGAGTCTGGACACTAGATCCAAAGTGTTTTTTTTCCAGTGAAGCTGAACCACGATTCGGTTTCTGTGACCTTGAATATCAATTACATGGACCGAAAAGGTTGAGTGTTGATTATATACGAACTTTTTTTCCTAGCACCGCCAGACACCGCCATTCCAACAGAGGATACCTCAAAAAACACGCATACTCGGAAGGAACTTCGAGAGCCATCGATTACGGTTTGCATGACGCCCAGATAAAACGTGATTTAAGGGCGCCCGCAACGACAACTCAAGTTCCAGTCTACAAATTATGAAAGTTCCTAACAAAGCGCAACGCCAAAGTCCTCGCGGCCGTCAAACTTTATAAGCTCGGGGAAAAGGGTTTGAGGTTGTCACCCGGAAGCGGAGGAAGTCCTGAACTTGCCGGTTGCCGAATTAATCGACCCTGTGTTATTATTCTGACCAGCGGACTGATTATCGAAAATGATAGACAAAGCTATAGACAATGAAGACATAGAGAGTAAGAAGCGATCCTAAAGGTGGCTCTTATAGACTAAGGGAGAAAATGATGGACTAATTATCGGGTCTCTCGTGGGTTACCGTTAGTTAGTCTATCACCCACGTCCTTTATCCATTGCAACCACCCGCTTCCACTAATAGGATCCCTTCAAATCCCATTTGTCTTCTGTGTCTATAGCTTTGTCTATCAATTTCAATAATCGACCCGCAGCGGACTGATTATCAAAAATGATAGACAAAGCGATAGACAAAGAAGACATGGGGAGTAGGAGCGATCCTCTTGGTTGAAATGGGTGGTTCTAATAGACTGAGGAAGAAAATGATGGATTAACTACGGAGTCTCTCGAGGGTTGCCAATAGTTAGTCTTTTTCCTTCTGCCTTCGTTTCTTGCGACCACCCGCTTCCACCAATAGGAGCCCTCCATACCCATTTTGTCTTCTATGTCTAAGGTTTCACCTATCAAGTTCAATAATCGGTCCGCAGCGGGCTGATAATTAAAAATGATAGACAAAGCTATAGACATTGAAGACACAGGGAACATGGGGCGATTCAATTGGTGAGCGGGTGGATGTATAGACAAAGGAGGTATGAGTGATAGAGAAACTGGAAGCAGCCGACAATACTGCCGTGCTGTATAAAAAAATGATTTACGAAAAATATTTGAGATATTTGAGCCCTCATGCCGATCACAATGCCGTCGGCCGAAATTGAAGGCGCGAGGTTAACAGCTTTTGGGCAAACACAATTGGACCGCTTTAAGCAGAAAGGAACCAAGCCACATCAGCTGTTGCCGAATTTAACTGGGCAATTTAATTTTTTACAATACGACGTTTGTGCGGATTCTTTTGAAAATTCTACGGAATTTACATCGTACTATGGAGAAAATTCACTGAAATTTGCACAAACATTCGCACATGTCGTTTTCATGTAAAAAATTGAATCTGCCGCTTAAATTTGGCAACAGCTGATGTGGCTTGGTTCCTTTCTGCTCAACGCAGTCCAATTCGATTTCCTTTGATACTTTAATAACATTCTTCAGCTCCCCGGATAACCTCACTGGGAAAGGGGGAGAGCAAGG
>NW_017547106.1:807806-823507 GCF_001854935.1 Bemisia tabaci | reverse complement strand
GGGAGAGAGAGGGGACAGCATATTTGAGAGAGAAGTAAGAAAAACTAAAGCTGACTACATTGCGAACGCAGAGGGCACTATCAGGTCCGCGACATGATCAAAGTTCCAGACCGATAAAGTTCAAAGCTCTGCGAGACACCTATTCGTATGATTAATGATCATCCGCAAAGCAAATATCCACGAAGTATCAATGCGAGGGTGGGACGCAGACATAAGATAGTTCGTCTTAAAAGTGGTATAGAGGAAAGTTCATACAATCATCATCGCGTGCTATTACGACCAAATGCATGGACCTTGGTAACTTTTCCCGCATAAATATATACGAGAGATTGCGGCAGGGGAGGTGACTTGATGCGGGAAAGTCTGGCGTCAAATGACGCGACGTTAAACTTGGACAAAGAAAAAGAAAAAAAAAAATCACACGTGAGATAGCGGGGGTTTGGAATTGAGAGGTAACCAATGTGAACTTGACGCATCAAACTTTACGCTTGAATGAAAATGTGCGGAAGAAGAGATACAGCAATTAATCTACAGCAAAGTCAATAAAAATTAAAATATTCGATGAAATCCTAAAATATTAGGTCCATTTTCAACTTTCGCTTAAAAGCGGAGGGATTTGGCGAAGCGGCGCATGTCGACGGAAAAGTCTTGAAAAATTTCCTTCGGGAACCAAAAATGTCCGAACGAAAAATATGACGAAGCATAGCATTACCGTGATCGTATCGAACGATGCATTTTTCGCATTTGCCTACTTATAACTGTGAAGGATTCAATGAGATTTTCAGGGATGCTTTGGTAATAACTGCCTCTGGAAAATCGTTCCATTTTTGGGTAAAAGTCCGAAGGAAAATCAGTATTTCAGTAGAGTTTGTACGCGATATCCCAATGTTTGGTTGCTCCTTTCATGTGCTCGTTGTAATTTTTGAGCGAGTTTACCACAGGAAAGCCACCCCAGGTAGCTGTTTCTTCTGTATGCAACAAACCCATGCTGTCGAGGAATTTAACCTACATTTGAGGGGCTTGGAGGAATAGGCGCATAAGTGCAGTTTTTAAAATTATTGAGAAATGAATGATCTCAAGTAAAACTAGTCAACATGTATATTCCGTGAAAAGTTCGCTTCCGAATTCCGAATTTTAAGCATCAAAAAGTCAGTTTGAACTTTCTCTCCGCCATAAGGACCCGTGTAATTTCGATTCTTAAAACACGTATTTCTCGAAATAGTAAAAACTGCACATGTGTGCCTTGTTCTCCAGGCCGCTCATTTATTTGTACTCGGAGGGTGAGGGGTCCTCTTCCAAGCTAATTGTGCATGTAATGGCTGAAAACTTCACTGATATTGAAACGAAACCGTCGTTGTAGATTTGTAAGTATTTTAAATACCCAGTTATTTTTAATGATTATGCCAGAAGAAGGATGAAGGAGGACTTTAAACGAGTTTTCTACTTGGAAAAAGAGAGAAAGAACGAAATAAATAAGAAAAATAATAATCACGGCTATAATTTATTCTCCGTTAACTTTATTTCTGAGGAAACGGAGCGTGAAAGAATCGAGGATTGACTAAACAGATTATCCCGCGGGTATAATCTTGACGGCTCACAGTGGATCGAGTCCATAGAAGAAGTCGGACAAAATTCTGAAACTTTAAAAGCTTACAACTCCGTTACGTCAAAACTTTGAGATTTTAATGATGGTTCGATTGGTTTCCTCGTGAAATTTTCGTCCAGTAACGCCCCTAAGACTTTAAAATGTGATGAATTAAACAAGCAAATTTGCAGTTTTGGTCAAAAATATCATGTCCGACTTCTCTAACTGACTCGATCCACCGCGCGGCTCCAGTAACGATACTCGGCAATATAAGCGTACGTTTTGAGGCGAAATACGTATTGTAAGTGTCATAGTCTCAATACTGCATGACTGCATCATTATGCTTATATTCAGTATCAGAAAAAAAAATTGCGAGAACGAGTTCAAAGAATGAACCACTGCGGGCTGATTGTTGAAATTGATAGACAAAGCTATAGACAAAGCAGACTTAGGAAGTATGAAGCGATCCTATTGGTTGAGAGGGGTGGTTCTCTTAGGAAGAGGATAAATGATGGACTAATTGGGTCTCTCTTGCGTCGCCGTTAGTTAGTCTATTACCTACACCTACCTCCTCTGTCCATTGCTGTTCGACGCGTTTTCTTCAAGGGGAACTGGAAATGTTGCTAGAGAAAAGAAGACAAAAGGGATAATCCAATTGGTGGAAGTGGGGAGTTGCAATGGACAAAGAAGGTGGTGATAGACTAACTAACGGCAAACCCAAGAGAGACCCTATAGTTAGTCAATCATGCTTTCCCTTAGTCTATAGGAACCATCCATTCCAACCATAGCATTCCTCCATATCCCTTTTGCCTTCTTTGTCTATCAATTTCAGCAATCACCCCTGCTGGACGACACACGGTGCGTTAAGGACTGTGATACGTGTTTCTCCGTCAACGTGTTACGTTGAATACGTATGCGGTTCGGATA
The DNA here is from genome assembly GCF_001854935.1 of Bemisia tabaci. NCBI lineage: Eukaryota > Metazoa > Arthropoda > Insecta > Hemiptera > Aleyrodidae > Bemisia > Bemisia tabaci. The sequence goes on along the minus strand of NW_017547106.1, from coordinate 820,995 downwards.
CGCACATTTCTTGGCTTAAAACATACGCATTTATACTAAAAGTCGACTCGCTTGGTAAAAAAAAAAAAAAAAAAAAAAAAAACTGCAGACCAAGAGGCAGTGTTTCACGTTTTATCAGAGCATCTTGTCGGAGCAATTTATTCCCGGATAAAACTTCACTCCTCCATATTTCCACATGAGCCCTGGAAAGCATGGTTGTATATGTAAAATAGGGCTCACGTGGAAACTGAATTACACCTATACGTCTGAGGGGCAACGAAAGGATGGACACGGCGGCATTATTCAAGCTGGCGAGTGCTTTGAAATTCAAATGAGAACAGCGCACTCTGCCGAGTCGAGACTGTTCCTTATCAGTAAATCTCACCCAACGATTTGTTACTCCACTTTATCGCCGCGTTTTTCTGAATTTCGTGGCTCCGATAATGGAGATGGATGGCCGCGCCGATTTTCCGGGAGTTTTCGTCCAAGCACAACTGTTGCGCTTTGTTTTTTTGGTTATACTACCGTGCTAAGGAAAAACGTCGTATGAACCGTCAGGCGTTGCCAAATTTCATTTGATAAAACATGAATTTCCTGGTAAACTCATGAATATTTTCCTTCCATTTTTTCAGATAATTTTGTTCGCAATTTTACCTAAAGTCCCTTAAAATTTCAAGGAAAAATATTTATAATTTTCCTCAAGAATAAACATTTACTTGAAGGAAATTTGGCAACTCTCGAATGTTCATATGACGTTCTTCCTTAACATGGCAGTATACTTCTTGCATTGAGTTAAATCCTCGTACTCCTCGCCAGGCAGAGACGAATCGTCCTACCTGAATTGGATTCTATCTATACTATAAGCTCCGAGACCTCCTAATTTTGCGTAACTGGTAACGCTTAGTTCCAGCCTTCTACCGGGCCGATTTTCATGATTTTTGCGGCAATCGACGGGCAATTGTCTCTAGATTAGCCAACTCTTTTCAGATTTTCAAAATATGAACCAGGTTTTTTTATATTACGTGGTAAAGTTGCGAATTCTCCCATAAGAACAATGTAAATTTATACTTTTTGTCATAGTTCGTTTGAGCGTTCTACCGGGCCGATTTCCATGATTTTTGCGTAGATCGTCAGGTAATTGGCCCTAGATGTGCCCGCTCTAATTAGATTTTGGAAATAGGACCCAGGTTTTTTCAAAATCACGTTATAAAAGTGAGTAACTTTACAGAATGCTCCGGGACTGCTGCCGCTATGCGCGGGAGGATGCGCAGTGGTCGAGGAGGTTGCGCAGTAGCTGGGTAGCCTGCGCATCAGCTCTACACTTATCTACACAAGATTTCCGCCGACTACCTCAAGATGAGCGGTGGCCGAGTCGTCTACGACGTCGGAAGTGTTCACATTGATCAAGGTGTGGGTTCGATCCCAGACTCCAGAGATACTTAATAATTATCTGATTTAGACTGTTCGTTCTTTTACTGTAATATTTCATCAAGCAGTCATTCCAAAACGCGTCCTTTTGACTTCAAAAAAACTTTTTTTCTTTATTCATCAAAACCAAAAATTATTTCATTCTATTACGTATACCTCATATCGAATTTTTTTAGGGGAAAAATAAAACTGATACTAATAGGAGGGTAAAAATAGGGCCGCGAAGCGGCCCATTGATGGCGCGGAGCGCCTTCGGGGGGTTGGGCCGCGTAGCGGCCAGGGGGCGTAGCCCCCTAGTTTTACAATAAGGAACTACAATTTCTGCATCACCTGTGAAAACGCCTATGAGCATAGGTAAACTAATAGTATATACGTTGTTTCTAAACTAAGCTAGAGGTTTCAGTTCCAAATGGCAAAATGCGGTCAAATTTCGCTTTACTTAAGTTTCCCCTCATTTATCACTTTATTGACAGAGAACGATACTACTTAATGCAAAATTTGTTTTTTCTGGTTGAATCCGTGCGAATTTTACTTACAGTCAGTTTTTATAGTTAAAAAAGTGTCGTTTTGGTATCGTTAAATTTGAGTTAGTGAAACAATAACAAAACAATGTTCCTTCAACTAAAAAAAAACTGACATTGAGTAACATTCGCACTGATTTTACTCAAGTAAACCAAACCAAATTTTGTAGACAAAAAAGGACGCTTTAAATGAAGGTAATGTCTCAAGAAAATTTTTTGCAGTGAACACGTGGGCTAAAAACTTCAGTAAAGTTTCTTTCTTTGGAACACTCGGGAGTTTCTATTTACATAAATGATCGTCATAGAGTACATAGAGTCGTAATGTAATTGGGAGAGCTGGCGCCACTTTTAAGCATTTTCCATGTCCCGAATTCCGAGACTCCTGTGTGACGCCGGATCACTTTTTTGATACAGAACCGATTTTTTGCGATACACGGGTACCTGGCCATCCAATGTATACAAAGAAGATAGGAATCACCACGTATTCCACACCGCCATTTTGGATCGAAAATGTATCGAAAAACCGACCCGAACTCGGCGCACATCGGGCTCAGAATTCGTCGAGCAGAACATGGCGCCAGCTCTCCCATTTACATTACGACTCTATGTACTCTATGATGATCGTTCGTAAAATTTTGAAAGGAGGACGGCAATGTCGGCAAGAAATTTTTTTCCAGTGTGTGTTGAAACTTGCCACAAAACTTGCGCGTGGAGTTTCGTCCTACAATGTTATTCTCACTAGCGAAATCGGCATATATCGTTAAAGTTTTGATTTTTCTTGATCACCGCACCGATTTTACGGACGGCTGTTTTCAAGTCCTCGGTGAAAAAACCCACTACTGCGAGGGCCTACGGGTCGCTTTCCAAGCACTTAATGTGTACTTGAAAAATAACAATAACAAAGCTTCGCTTTTTTTAGCGCTCCCTCTTTCCGATCGGTGGCTGAAAGCTTTGATTGTGCACTTAAACAGGGTGAAGGGGAGGTCCGGGGTCGAAGAAAAGGGGTATTTAAAACAAAGGAGGGTCTTTTGCCAGCCTTTTCCAAACGTCAATTGACTCTTCAAACTCCGCGAACGGGGCTGAGCGCAACACTTATCGATATTCAGATGAACGCACTGTTGCCACATTTGGTGACATCCAGGCGAAGAGAAAAAAATTACGGGCTGCGGGCTGACTCGCAAGATGAGTAGATCAACAGAATTCCGTTCAATGAAATCAATTTATACAAAAAAATAATGATAAAAATAGACAGGCTGTTCGTCAGAGTGATTATAAATTCACTTTTTTCTCTCTTTCATTCCAACAAACAGTACTTATGTTTTTCCTGATGACCCAGTTGGCGAAGAGACTTTGTAAGACTTTGAGGTAAACCTTGCTTTATTCCAACTGGGTCATGGACAAAAATGTAAGAATGTCAGTTGTTGAAATAGAAGAGCAGGATAGAATTACATTCAAAATTGCAACAACAACACGCCTGTCTAATGATACTTTAGCATGTGACGGCTGAATTTTTTCAAGTAAGTGCATTTCATAAACTGCGTAATTGCAGAATGCAAGGTAAAATTTTCTGCAACATACTCAGCGGGGCTAAAAAATTCCTTGGCGGTTCCAGGAAAATATTCAATTTTGGTTCCAAATCATCCGAAATTCACGCCGGGTTGATGGATGTGATTAAAATTGCGCTAATTCTCCTTTGGATTTCGTGTGGTGCTACCGCAGACAAAATAACAGTAGAAAGCCAAACTAGTGACGATTCCTTCCTTATCAAGGTATGTGAAAACACATTAAGACTTTCACACTTACGGCTATCTTACATCGTAAACTTAGGTCGAGATACCTGCTGCTCCCAACTTGTCCAACAACTCCACAATAACGCAATGACCACCATACTAACGAATCGGTCTGATTTCAGTTGCTTTATGACGGATGAAGTCAGTAAAAATATAGTATTCGTCGTGAACGACTGCAGTGACATCGTGAACGTCATGCTAAACACGATGCGAGGATACTCAAGCTCCTGTCATTACAACACCAATAATACGAAAGAGCGACTAATGGCAAACAATTACATTGGTTCACAATCTTTACGCCAAAAATCAGAGTTCCCAAATATTTGTGTAGTTTATGATTCTAACTCCGGTGCCGCTCTCAGAGATTTTCACAGACCCTGCGATACATTCATCACGGTGAATGATGAAGATATACAAAACGGGAGTGTTTTAAAGAAAGAATTGCTGGATTTTACGGACGGAGCCTTCAATAAAATTTGGAACCCGGATAACTATTTGATATTCGTGGTATTCTCCGATGCGCGAGGGAATGGATCGGAAGTGGAAGAACAGGGGTTGAGCTGTAACTTACCCTTCATTTTCCGATTGATTTGGAGGATTTTCAAGGGACGGAAGACTGTGATTTGCACAAGGGCGGAATGCTTCTGGTACGACTCGTTTTTTGACAAGACCCACGTCTTCAAGGGGTCGAAAGGTGAGAGGTACTTTAATTTCGAATGGTGGTCACTGAACCGGAAAACATTACGCATACTGAGTCTTGACACTTCCGAAAGTACTTTCGAACTACAAACAGGGCACAATCAGTGGAAACAGCCCGTCTTCAATGTCCTCGATGAGCTGGTCAAACGCCGAAAAGGATTGACTTTCATTCTTCCGGCGAATAAAATGAATGAGGATCTACCCGAGCACAAACACGCGATTAAATACGACATTGATTTCATGATGATCGATGCGACTCCTCGCTTGAGAACCAGGAACTACGAAAACTATGACCACACCGTCGTCACCACTTTCGGGTCTTACTGCTTCTTCGTACCGCGGAAGGGTTTCAAGCCTCAGTATTTGACCGTCTTCAAATGCTTCAGCCTGAAGCTTTGGGTGTGCTTCCTGATTACCACGACGACATTCCTCCTCGCGCACTACTTCCACAAACGGTTTCAGCTGCAGCAGTTGGCGCATTTATATTCAGAATACGAGCTCATCCAGTACGAGAGTCTCTCAACCACCCTGACCGTCTACCGATACTTCTTGTGTGTCTCCCAACCGCGATTACTGCTCGGGAAGCTGATGTCCGGGAAGATCCTGTTCATAATATTCGCGTTCGGAGCGATAGTACTGACCACATTGCTACAGAGTGGGATGGTGACCTTTCTGAGCACTCTCATCCGCTACGCTGACATCGACACGATACATGAGCTCGCTGAGTCGGATCTCTTGATCCAGTCGTCAAATATTACCGCGGACGCGGAATTCTTGAGTCAAGACCAAGAGTGGGACAGACTTACAGGGCGTCTCGTTGACAGTGGCCAATATACTTACAATGTTGTTTACGAATTTCTCCTTTTCTATTTTGACTTATTTAATCCCTTGACAACAACGTGTGAGCTCTGCAGATTGCCAGAAGAGATGCCAAGTTTGAATTTCTCGGGACAATCTGCGCGGAAGAATCTTCAGGCGATCCTAACCTCGGACGCGTTTCTGGCGTTCTGTCCGTGTTGGATGGCGGGACGGCCTTGGGCATTTAAGGACATTGCCGGGACATTCGAATACCACATTGGCCGGGAGTGTTTCGTCAGCTACCCGATGATGTACCTCATTCCGAAGCATATGTTCGGCCGTGAGGAGATCAACTGGCTGCTGAGGCGCACTTTCGAGTCGGGGATTGCCGCTGTGGAATCGGAGGAAACTATGGATGTTTTCAATGCCCTTCAAAAAGAGTTCAAGGAGGAGTTGGTGCTGCGGCGACCTTTTTCCATGCGGGATCTGCGTATTGCATTTATCTGTCTCGGGGCGGGGCTCCTCATGAGTTTCATTATATTCCTTTTAGAAGTTACTATTAAACTGAACTGATTTAAGAAGCCTTCGTAGAATTCCTTTTTCGTTTGTTCGTATTTATAAGGGTCATCCAGATAGTCAGGTGATAACGGAAAATCGGACGTATTTTGTCGTCTTCAGCGTGAAGGAACGTAACTCCATTCCAAGGTGGTTAAATTGACGCGAAGAATTTATTCATTTTACAAAAATGTACGTGTGCAATTTTTAAGTTTTCGGATTTTTGCATAGAAACTACGGAACAATCAGTGAATTCGATACGCCCAAGATTCTCTTGATTAAGAGGCAATTTGCTAGAGGAAATTTGGCAACATTGAAATGGAGTTACGTTCTTTCGTGAGGGGAACGACGGTTTACGAAAAAAGAAATCAGAGATGGACGGGAAAGAAGTTGTGTGCTGGTTAGTTGACGGCCTTAAGAATAAATGGGAATTATAAAGCGCCAGTAACGTCAGCGGCAACGACGGACACGAGGAGATTCAAGTTAACGTCATTTAACTCATGAACCCTGTCCACAATGCTCTCGTAACATGCCAACGGCTTATGAGTTAGCGTATTTTGGCGCTTAGTTCCTTTTGATTCAATGAAAAGTCCCACTTTCCCATTTTGCCAAAAACGAATCACGCCCACTTTTATATTGTTCATAATGAAGCGTTCACGAGCACACCCCATCTTCCTCATCTGTCTCTAGTTTATTTTAGCATACATACGTCCCATTGATCTTCTGAGCATTCCCCACCTTTTTTAACAAAGGGAGGATTTTAAAAGGGACTTCTCGGGATGCTAACTCCATTCTGTTACAAATCCAGCACGCCCTCTTGGAATGTACCACATATCAGTCTTGGCCTAGCTGACAGTTGGATGTAACGCTCCGAACCCAGGCGAGGCTCCAATATCTGGGAATATATGTTCTCATCGTCTAGTTTAAGGAAATCTTGCGAAATCAACCAAATGGAAGCGGCGAATTGAAAGACGGAAGCCAACGGTAAAATTCAATAATTTTATTCCCCTGGCATCTACTTGATAGCGAGGAAAACAAGAGGAGACGTCACTCTTTGGAAGACCCTTGTGAACTATTGTTAACTTTTTTCTTACAATATAAAACAAGCATTAATTAGGTGGTCGTTGTATAAATATAAAGATCGACGGTGTAAGTCGGCAATCACATAACTCGCTTTGCGACGTCGCAAATTTTTTGTCATAATTTATTTTTTAAATGGAAAATCACTGAACCGCAATTCTTTAAAATTGCCGTGATTTTTCTTCTCTGTGCGAAGAAAATTCAGAAAAAACTTCAGTGAATGATGTCAATTTGTTCTTCTTTAAAAAAATAACTTAGAGGCGGAGATTTTTAGACACCGCAAACGAGTTATGTGATTGCCGACTTACACCGTCGATATATTTCACCCATTATTTTTATGCAAAGATTATAATTCAGCACAAAGATTGGTCATATTCGATTTTAGTAAGTACTAAAGCGGCCAATCAAGAAAAAAGGGTCCATGGAAAGCATGTCGGTTACATTTGCATGATGCAAGCAAATATTTGTATGACGTCGGCGCAGAGATACAATTATTCGTGCTTGATGGATGTCCGTGTTGCATCTACATAATTGAAGGTGCGATGGCGCGAGGCGCGAACTCGCAATGCTCCGCTTCATGCTTCCAATGAGGAATAAACAAAGCTCGCGTGGCTGATAGAGCCGTTGACACGATAATATCCATCCGATAATTGACCTGCTAAGGCTTGGGAGGCATGGACGTAAGCACTCTGCGTTGCTACAACTAGGTCATGAGTAATATTTAATTATTAACGTCTTTACTTTTAAAAATCGTCCGGAAAAACAACTTTTCTAAGTACACTTATGCACATGCGGCGGTGCCGTTCCAAATAAACATATTTCGAAAAAAAAAAAAAAAAAAAAAAAAAAAAAAAAAAAAACAGTGCGAACTGTATTTTTATTTCACCAACTGAGTTACGCCCGAATCTATCGCGACAGCTGCAAGGCAATAGTTATTCTCATTTTAAATCAGCCGGATTCCAAGCTCCGATTGATGGATATAATTAAAATTGTTTTAATAACCCTCTGGGTTTCCTGTGGTGCTACCGCGGACAGAATGATGATGGATAGCCCAACTGGTGACGAATCTTTCCTGATCCAGGTATGTGAAAACACACTGAAACTGTCACACCTCCAACTTTCTTACATCGTGAACTTAAGTCGAGATACCTGCTGCTCCCAACTTGTCCGGCACCTCCACGATAACGCGGTAACTACTATACTGACGAATCTGTCCGAGTTCAATACCTTTATGACGGATGAAGTTAGTAAAAATATAGTTTTTGTCGTGAACAACTGCGAAGACGTAGTTGACTTAATGTTCGACTCAATGGCACGTCACTCGAGTTCCAATAACGACCGCACCAACCGTACGCCTGAACGACCAGTGGCCAAAAAATGCGACGGTCCTCAATCTACTCACCAAAGATCAGAGGCCTCGAACATGTGTATTGTTTATGATCCCAAATCCAAGGTCGCTTTCAGCGATTCAGACGGACCCGGCGACACAGCAATCACGGTGACTGCCGAGGACATAGAGGACGGGAGTGTTTTAAGGGAGGAATTGCTCGATCTGACGGACGGAGCCTTCAATCAAATCTGGAACCCGGATAACTATTTGATATTCGTAGTGCTGTCCGATACGAAGGATAATAGGTCGGATGTGGACGTACATGGGTTGAGTTGCAACTTACACCTCGTTTTCCGATTGATTTGGAGAATTTTCAAGGGACGGAAGACCGTGATTTGCACGAGGGCGGAATGCTTCTGGTACGACTCGTTTTTCAACGAGACCCACGTCTTCAAAGGGTCGAGAGGTGAGAAGTACTTCAATTTCGAATGGCCGTCGATGAACCAGAAAACGCTTCAGTTTGCTTATATAGAGAACGAAGAAAATGTCCAACTTCTTGGATTAGACGCGGGCTACTTTGCATGGAAAATACACGTTTTCGACGGAATAGATACGTTCTCCGAGCTTCGTGACGGATCGATCTCGTTCTATCCAGTTGGCCCTGAAGGAGATGCACTAACCGAACGCAAATACGCCATCAAATATGACGTTTCTTTACTACTAGTCGATATAATGACTCGCTTCAGAACCGCAATTTACGAAAACTATGATCATACGGTTGTCACAGATTTCGGTTCTTTAAGCTTCTTTGTGCCGCGGAAGGGTTTCAAGCCTCAATATTTGACGGTCTTCAAATGTTTCAGCCTGGAGGTTTGGGTGTGCTTCCTGATTACCACGATGACATTCCTTCTCGCGCACTACTTTCACAAACGGTTTCAGCTGCAGCAGTTGGCGCATTTATATTCAGAATATGAGCTCATCCAGTACGAGAGTCTCTCAACCACCCTGACCATCAACCGATACTTCTTGTGTGTCTCCCAACCGCGATTACTGCTCGGGAAGCTGATGTCCGGGAAGATCCTGTTTATAATATTCGTGTTCGGAGCGATAATACTGACCACATTGATACAGAGTGGGATGGTGACCTTTCTGAACACTCTCATCCGTTACGCTGACATTGACACGATACGGGAGCTTGCTGAGTCAGATCTCTTGATCCAGTCGCCACATTTGGATGAGGATGCGAAATTTTTGAGCAAAGACCAACAGTTCGATTGGATTAGAGAGCGCCTCGTGGAGAGTTCTCTCTTCAGTAACGAGGTCGTCCTTGAATTTATGGAATACGCTTCCGAACTTTCATTTGCAGGTTACTTTCAAAATATTTCGTATGTAAATTATGAAGGTGAATCGGTCGGGTGTGCATTCTGCAATGAACTCATGAAAATTTCAAATTTCAAAATTTCGGTAGAAACCGTGTTTAAAAATATGGGAGCTATGCTGGCATCAGATGCATTCCTGGTAGGGGCACCCACTCAGATTTTGGGGCGAAATAGGGCTGTAAGAGACCTGCCGGGAGTCTTCGAATTCCACGCTATTCGAGAATGCATCATCAGCTACCCGATGATGTATCTCATACCAAAACATATGTTTGCTCGTGAAGAGTTCAATCGACTTCTAACACGATCTTTTGAGACGGGACTTTCCGTTATGGCGAAAGGGGACGTCACGTTTCACGGTGACTCATTTCAACGAGACTTTAAGGAGGTACTTGAGCTCCTGAGGCCTTTTACCATGCGAGATTTGCTGATCGCATTTATCTGTCTGGGGGCTGGACTTCTCGTGAGTTTCATTGTTTTCCTATTGGAAGTTGCTGTTCACTTGCAGTGATTTATGAAAACTGCAATACTGAAGCGTTACCATTGAGCTCATTTTTATGGGAAAAACTGAGTGTTGATGGGTCCGCTTCGAAATTTTGCTGGAGCGAAGAAGGAGTTGTTTCAAATGAAAAATGTCTCTGACGTCACCACGAACACGCACGGAAAAAAATAGATTGCTGATTTAACAATTAAATTGTTGAAAAATATGTCCGACATGCTTTAAAAGTACATTTTACAATAGCGGAAAGCTAATGCATTTTTTCTAGTCTAAAATCTACATTGAAACTTTTTTTAACTACAAAATTGTGTAATCTTCAATTTCATTTTTTCCGTCCGTTTGGAAAGTCTGACAGTCGAGCCTAATTGTATTGGTTTCTGTTAGAAGAACATAAGTCTGAAAACTCACAAAACCTAGTGTCCTGCGTGATCAAAAAACCCAGGGCTTGTATTTTTTCGATTAACCGCTCCTAAAATTATCAACGCTCCAAAATGTATATTACGACAAAGTCATACTTTGAAACCGACGGGGTACCCCGACTCCAATTGAAATTCAAAATGGCTACTGTAATGTGTCGCTGTTTCTAATTTTATAAAAAAGACACGATAAACCCATAAACTCAACATAGTAGCTTGCCTACTCTGGAGCGTGAATAAAAATGACGATACGTCCTTTTCTTGTTTATTTCGGTTTGAAGATTGTATCACAAAACAGAGGTCATTTTAAGTCTTGGGTAGAGTTGTGAAAAAGGACTGACTCATCTACGTTCAATTATTTCCTTGCTGTAGTATACTTCCTGAAGTAAGAAGTTCAAAAATGTGAACTATTCACACGCAGACTTCGAAGATAATGGCGAAACTCAGACTTTCCCGGTGCGTTTATCATGCTTTTTGACCCATTTTCCATAAGAAAGGAATGACTTCAGAGAACAATAATAACATGAAAAAAAAGAAAAGAAAAGAAAAAATTAGGAAACATAGCCCGTTGGTACCCCAGATGCTCGCATGCGGACTATCTTGAAGATGATTTCCCTCCAAAAAAATGTCTCTAAGAACTGCGGCCCTTTTTCCGTTAAATTGAATCATAAAACATTCGACTCTTTTTTTAATTTAAGCTAAATATGTATGTTGACACGATAAATAGTTGTTTGTTGCAAAGTAGATTTCACTTTAATCATACTCTGTTTTCATATTATTCCACAAAAACACACTATATTTGTATAAATCCACACTACTAGTTGCACTAATGCTTAAGATAGGGCTTTTTCCTGTTCATTTTTGGTTAATATCAATTTTTGGTAAATTTATACTGTGCTCGTATTTGTGTTGTGCGACACAAATAGTAATAGCATGTTGTCAAGTGTCTAAGCATTGTGAAATATTATTCTAATTATGATTGTGCACATTTAAATTGATTAAATTACTCAAATAATGATTATATTTCAGCACTAATTAAGCGTTAAGTAATATCGCTTCATTAAAAATAATTGTGTGTATCCGTTCCATTTGATTCTGAATTATTGTCTTTCCATTTAGGGACCACAGAGTCAAAGCGCAAGTTTTTCAAGAATAGATTGTGCTTGATACAGATATTCAATTGAGTATACTTCAAATTTCTTTTTTTGATGAGTTTTTTCATTAATTTAAAATTGCGGCCCGAAACTGACAGCCGGACTCATATAAGTGTAGAGCGGCAGATATTGCAGCGCCTCTCAACGAATATCGAAAACAGGAAAAATACGATGGATACGTAGAAACTGAGCCTGAAATTATGGTAAAACAATGATGAAATTATTCATTTTCTGATGAATATTATGCATTTTTCTATCAGGATTGTTAACATTTAGTCATGCAAGATGCAAAGAAATGAGCATACTACGGTGCACATTGAGCAACCGACGGTTGAAGTTTTTTTACTCACTGCAGACATATTGAAATCGGATGGACTAATTGAGGTGCTGGAACTTACCTAAAAAATAAGAGAGAAATAACACATAATTAGTAACAGTGAAAATGACGGTGATTTGGAAAGGATAAATTAGAAACTGACCTTCGTCGAGCTTTTAGTTTAAGACTAATAGTATTTTTGATACATTGGTGGATAAATTGCCAGTGATTACTAATTGCCTATAAATTATACATATGTGTATAAATAAATAAATAAATGTGCCGTTTGGCTTTATAATTTTGTATACATTTTGACCCCCCCCCCCCCAACACTAGAATCTAGGAGAGCTCCGGATAAAAGACGAAAAATGAATGGAAGAAAACGAGCAATGTAATACCGCGATTCTCATGCCGCGACACTTGGAAATTTTTACGTGAGAGTGAAAGTTGACTATAGGCGAGCGTATGAAACAACAAAAAGGGGAGGATGTAGAAAGTAATGGTCATGATTCGATTAAAGTCTCGTTATGCTAATGCATCGCGGCACGGGGCGAACCATTGCGAAGCCGACAAACGCTCCTGCGAAACGCTCCCATGCCTTTTGCGATCGTCTGCATTTAAACGACATTGAAATTGAATAACCTTTGGCGCGTCATGAGCGAGGGCAAGAGGGGGTAATTCACGCCCCCACCTCTCCCGTATTGTTAATTTGACTTATTTTCGGGAATTTTCAATTGAATTTAGGGTACGCTGAAAAAAAATTCTCGGCGTTTTTATCAAGGTCCGTTGGTACCTTTACCATCTCACTTTTTTTTTACCAATTATTGGTAAATTTACNAACACTAGAATCTAGGAGAGCTCCGGATAAAAGACGAAAAATGAATGGAAGAAAACGAGCAATGTAATACCGCGATTCTCATGCCGCGACACTTGGAAATTTTTACGTGAGAGTGAAAGTTGACTATAGGCGAGCGTATGAAACAACAAAAAGGGGAGGATGTAGAAAGTAATGGTCATGATTCGATTAAAGTCTCGTTATGCTAATGCATCGCGGCACGGGGCGAACCATTGCGAAGCCGACAAACGCTCCTGCGAAACGCTCCCATGCCTTTTGCGATCGTCTGCATTTAAACGACATTGAAATTGAATAACCTTTGGCGCGTCATGAGCGAGGGCAAGAGGGGGTAATTCACGCCCCCACCTCTCCCGTATTGTTAATTTGACTTATTTTCGGGAATTTTCAATTGA